>APFE030000906.1:179719-194266 GCA_000404065.3 Pinus taeda
CATTGTGCCTCAATATAGTGAGCGGATTCAGGTGCTTTACCTTTGTCTGTATCATCATTTTTACCTTTCTGTTGTTTTCTTCTCTGCTCAATTTTGTCCCATGGTAGCTTGCATGTAGAGGCATCATGTGATCCATTTCTTTTGCAGCGAATACAATGTAAATCTGCCTTTTCTCCTTGAGGATGTCTGCCCCCCCTGCCTCTGAAGTATCTTCCTCTTCCTCTTCGTCCACCTCTTCCTCTTGTAGAATCTTGAGTAGGATATTTTTCTTTATTAGCCATGCATACAGTCTCTTCAAAAGATTCAGGGACTATCTTCTTTCCAAAGGCTTTTTCCCTTTCAACAAACTTTTCACAAGAGAATCAAAGGTTATGTCCTTGAGATTTCCATTTGCTTGCAAAGACTCAAGATAATTGGAGTATGTAGGATATAGTGCCTTGAGAAAAGCAATAAGAGATATATCTAGCTCAACTTTAGTGGAATTGATATCATGCACTATAGATTTTATTTCAGATGCAAGAGCAAGAGGGTCATTATTTTCCAGTTCAAGAGTGAAGAGTTTAATCATAAGTTGGACGACTTCAAGTGCAGAATGTGAGTCATAGAGCTCTTTTAGCTTTTGTAAAGCTTCAAAGGCAGTTGAACATGTTGTAAGGTGACGACTCACCTCCTTATTTACAGACGCTGCTATTAATGCATACGCTTTGTTGTTCTTGTTTTCCCAGATGACAAGCTCTTTGTCTGATGTAGGCTTTTCTGGGTCACTGTCTCCTTCTCCGACACACACTCCTTTCCACAACTCATTGAAAATGAGGGTGTGTTGTACCATCCGGGACCAGTCAGGATAGTTCTCCTTGCTAGTGAGAACTATTCCTATCATAGAGATGATTGAATGCATTCTGTAAAAGGTTACTTCTGCTGATATAAAAAAAAATTTGCTGATATATACTTCTGATGAAAAAAAAAATTGCTCTTAAAAAACTTCCGCTGCTTTAAAAAATGATTTTGCTATGGAGAAAAAAATCATTAAAACTCTGCTACATATATCACCATATATATATCTCTGCAAAAATCAACGTATATAACACCATATTCAAAATTATGCTACCATGTGCATACTTGTCACTGATCTAAACGCCAGACTCATAGATCTTAAACTTAAGATAATAAACCTGTGTACATACTTCTCACAGTTATTAAAGCCAATACTAGTACTTTCACTTTTAATCAGCCACTTTACATGACTTTCTCTTTCCCTTTTAATCAGTCAAACACTTTAATTACAGTTCTCAGACTCTCTCCTTTAATCATGTAATCAAATGACTTGTTGATATCTGTCAGGAAAGAAAATATTAAGAGCGAGAATTCTGCTACACAGAATTTACATGAGCAGGATGGCCGAACAGATTGTTCAATTCTGAATTCAAAACAACTAAAATCGCAGAGGGTATAGTGGAACAAAATTTCTTTTGTCGGTGGTGGTGGTAAGATTACCCAGCTGATCAACTGCACGCTTATCACTACAAACGCACCTCACCGTTGCTAATGGGATTAGATGAGACAAAACAATAATAAATATTTGTTGATTAAGTTGAAGGTCCGCAGTTCGCTCCTGGAAAACGCACCAGTGAATGGCAAACGCACCAGCGAATGGTCCGCAGTTCGCTCCTGGCAAACGCACCAATGAATGGCAAACGCACCAGCGAATTCGTGTTGCAGTTTTTGTTAAATGTGAATGGCACCAGCGAAGGTTTGAACATGTCAAGCCGCTCCCATTCCTTCTCAATTTGGAGCCAGAAGAATCCCCACAGCAATAACCGCCCGGATAAAAAACTAGTGGAGGAGCTATACAATATCCGCGTGGAAAAGAATTATATGGATGACCACACGCAGTGGATGAAACGCAATTTAATGGATGACCACACGCAGTGGATGAAACGCAATTCAATGGATGACCACATGCAGTGGATGAAACATTTTAATACAGGCAATGAATAGATCTTTTGGGAGTACAGGCAGCGGACAGCGTTTAAAAATTCCAAAACGTTTCATATACAACATTTAATCCTTCATAACAGCGCAGGAATCATACCATACGTTACCAATTCTCGGAATGCCCTCCTTCTAGCGCTGTCAGGCGTTTCAATGCAGATATGCGCTACCAAGGCAGACAGTGGCAGTCTTCAGGCATGCAATCTTCAGGTACGCAGTCTTCAGCGATTTCAATGTCAGAGATGTCAGAGTAGTGCTCAAGACTGAGCAGCTCTCAGGCAGGAGTTACAACTATTTCTGGGACCTATGCTCTGATACCATGTCAGGCCAGGGTAACTCCAGAGTGAGCGAGAGAAACTGATAAATGTCAGGCCAGGGTAACTCCAGAGTGAGCGAGAGAAACTGATATCTTATTCATTTAGCTAATACATATTTATATATACAAACATGACGGATCAGTTCATCTTCTTGATGACTGTCCAGTTCACCCATCCGTTTCGGATTAGGTGTCAACAAAATCCCTCAATTCACTTGCAACTTACTGATTCTTCTAAATAAAATAAAAAATAAAAATTGAAATGCTAAAGTACTTTAACTGAGAATTTTTTCGGTGATAATCACATCAAAATTCATTTGTCGACACCTTTCGAACCATCCAGTGTGGTTCACCACCAGGACAAGATGAACCAATTCAAAATGTGCCAAAGGTTTTCTTTACAGTTAAATACATAAAGGTATATTATTATGAGCTACACCCATAGTTTTAAACATTTTTTGATAGGAAACTAGTAACCTCCCCAAATATATGCAACAACCTACAAGCCACATATATTAGAAACTCATAGTTTAGTTTGGGACCGAGACGTCTAGAGACAATTGGTACTAGCGTCGGGATCCCATACTACAATGAGACAACCATCCTTCGAGCCTTATTATGACGAGCCACGTCTCCAGAAACTTAAACTCAAATAAATAAAATGACAACCCACCATCCCAACCACTCCAATTAAGCAAAAATTAACCCTAACTATACCTATAATTATGATATTATTAAAAATATAAAAAATAACTAATCACACATTAACCCTAACTATAACCGTAATGATGATATTATTAAAAATATAAAAAACATTAGATAAGGTATGAATGAAATGAACGAGGACTTATCGGAACCCAAGGTTATGAGTAAACGAGAAAATCATTGGTTTTGAAAAGTCAAATTCAATGGGTACGAAAATGCTTACATCAACTTTGTCATTACCGAACACCATGAAGAGTAGGATAGTGATTTCCAAGAAAATATATATTTTTAGAGTATACTTCTAAAATTTTATTATTTTATTGCCATTACAAATAATATAATTTATTAGGTAAACTATATCCAAATAATAATGTAAAATTATCAAAAAGACAATATTTTTTTTAAGAATTTAAAATTTTAATTGAGTTTTTAATATAAATTTTCAAAAAAATTATTTTATTGATATAAAATTTTGAGTTTATTTTAAAAATTTGATTAATTTAAAAGATATTTCATTTGTCATATAGATTACAAAAGTCTTAAATCTTTTATCAAATTGTGATTTTAGATTATTTAATTGTATTTTTGAATAAATTTAAAATTTTGAAAAACTTAAAATTATATAGATTTATAATTATTTAAATAATTGTTTTATCTAATTTAAAAAAATTAAAATAAACATATATCCAACTAAAATGTTAGAAAAATTAAAATAACACTAAATATATTTATTTAATTTTAAAATTATGATCCTATTAATTAAATTTAAGTTTCTGTGATTTATATCTATCGTGAGAATAAATCGCACTCGATAATTGATAGTTCCAAAGTATTAACACAATACTAATAATATAATTTTTACCGAAAAATTTCTCATGTTTCATGATTATGATATTATCTTTAAAAAATTTAAAATAACTAATTAATAAACCATAAACCTTTAAATGTCTTAAAAAATCATATTCATATAATTATGTTGATGAAGATAAGATGTTAAGAGTTTTCCAAATAAAGGAAAAGAATTGAGGCAAATTTTTAAAAAAAGGTGAGTCAAGAGTGAAATCATCTGGCGAGCTTCTTTCGAAAACTCAGTGATTTAAATTGAAATCAAATGACGAATCGTGCTATATTTCAGGAGAGTCTAAGGATGTTTTGGCAGTTCCGTTGAGCCCAGCCGGCCAGGGACCAAATCCTGTTCTCTGGATATTTTTTCCTTTTCTCGATGTTGCAATTTTGCATGAAAACATGTAGTTGTTCAATAAAATCATGTAGTTTTCCAACACTTAACTGAAATTTGTGTGCCTACAGTTGCTATAATCGGTGCACTGATCAGTATTAAGTGAATTAAGTGAATTCAGAGAAAAGAAAAGGTAAAGAAAAAGTGAAAAAGTGAATTAGAAAAATGGAAAAGTGAAGTTATCCAGTTGTTTGAATTGAAGATTTTAAAATCGGTTGAGACCACCATACAGAATTACTGAGGAAAAACTAGAAAAGCAGCGGGCATGCTCACTTGTTTTAAATTTTAATATGATGTGTTTAAGTACAATGGAGACCAGACAGATTACTGAAATGATGGAAATATTTCTGGAAGCAGAACTCCTCTGTTCGTTGCTATTATATAACAGAGGGACTGAATTTGAATTTGTACAGTTAGAATTTCAGTATAGTCGTTTATATACCAATAGAATAATTTGAAGGAAGAAGAAAGATGGAAAATTCAATATGAGAGGAATCACGCAACTTCTACGATCGTAACGAGTTTCGCTGCCCAGTGTTTTATGGGAGACCCAAACTGTGACCGCGCAGACTTCGAGGTATTTCTACAGAGAGATGATGAATACAGCTTATCTGATCTCATTTTCAATTTATCTTCTTCTGATCTCTGACTTTGTGAGTGTGTAGACGCTGGGCGGAATATAATCTCCAACCCCATATTTGGTACAGCTCTGTTTCAGTGCAGAATTAGCCTTGTAAAGCAAACAAGCCATATCCGACTCGGAAACCACAAACTGTAGCTTTTTTTGTGGAAGTAGAAAGTAGATTTGGCCAAGCTGTAACTCCTCACAGGGAGGAAGCTCCGAAATATTTTGGCCAATAAAAAGGTCATCGGAGTTACAAACAAAATGACCACGGCTTTCTCGCAAGATCTGTTCGGCCTTAACAGGATGACCAAATTTGCAATAGTTTCGGTCCATCAATATAAGAATTGCTGCAGGCGCTCCTCCTCTTGATACAAAAGAAAGCTCTCCAGATGACATGCAAATTCCCATCTTCACAGACTACTAACAGTTGCCTTAATTGATCAATATGGATCTCTCTGAGTTTCTCAAGATCTATCTCTATGAGCAATGTGTCCTGGCTATCTCTCTCGCTCTCTTTATAGAATATACATGTTGATAGGGAGAAGGAGAATGGAGACCCAAACTGATTAAGAAAAATGTAGAGGCTTCAAGTAACAATAAATTTCGTTAACTGTCATTGATAATAATTAATGAACGTTGCTACTGTAGAGGGCGATTCCTATGGGGTTGGAAATAGGAATCGCCCTGTTAGAGGAGGCAGGTTTAGTGTGTAAATAATATTTTTTATTTATGTACAGGCTGGCTGGTTTAAGTGCATGACGTTACGTAGCATGCGCCGGGAGACATGATGGCGACATCACGTCTTATGTAAAACAAACGAGATTCCGTTGTTAACGCAGTCAGCCCAGGCGCTGCTGCAGTAGGAGGGAGTTGCTTAGTCATGCATGCAACAATATGCATGAGTTTCGTGGCAAGTGGTGAGCCGTGAACGTAGTCACTCAGCACGAGGAAGGATGCAGGCAGGCTGTAGCCCCATTTTAAAAACTGTACGTCATTGCAAACCCTCTCTCTCCCCTAAGAAGTTGTTTAATGTATGTGAGACCAAATTAATAAAGTGTACGTAAATTGTCTTAATTGTTTAATGTATATATGGCACCAAATTAATAAAGTGGTATCCCTCTCAGGGAAAAATTCCTTCATCTGTTTTGGATAGCTAGCTCAAATTATTGAAAGCGGACAGCCTACTCTATTTTCTGGATAGCCTCCCACAACTATCTCTGCTCCGTGAAAACGTTTTTTGTATGGTTTATAAGGTGTCCTTGTGTTATTTCCTGTGATTTGTGCTTTCTCCCCAAAATATGTTTGATAGATTTTCTTTGATGTTTGATAGATTTTCTTTGATGGAATATTGTTGTCATAATTAATTTTTTTTTTTTTTTTTTTAGCAATTTTTTAAAAATTCCATTTTGTTAATTCTGTGAATAATAATTTTTTGATTTTATGATTTAATTTGATTTCAAGCATTTTAGTTTTAGATTAGTTTTATTTTAAACTAGAGTTGATGATGATGATGATGATTAACGTCCAATGAGACCAAAATTTGGTCTATCAGCCCTAAAAAAACAAATTATTTAGTTTGATTTAAGATTTTATTCCTATGCTCAAAAAGCTTGGAGAGAAGCCTCCCAAGGTCACTATAATTTTGACATCGTAAAAGGCTAGGGAGGTCAGTGTTGTGACAAAGATTATGAAAGTGAGATCTAATGTGGTTGTACGTGGGGCACTCTAAGAGGAAGTGGTTTTCATCCTCGATGTTCCTATTCTCAAAGAGATGGCAAATCCTTTCCATCCATGGTGTTTTAGGAACTACCCAACTACCTATTTCAATAAGTAGCTCATGAGAGTTCGTTCTAATCTTCGCTATATTATTTTTCTTCTTTGAGTTAGTTAAAACAGAGAGATACTTTTGATCTTCTACCTTGGGGTTGATGACCTTCTTATAATAACTTAATTTTCTTTTAGTTGTTAAATCTTTCTCACACCAATTTTTTCTTTGAACTTAGAAGTAACAATATTTTTAATGTTATTAATGTTATTAATCTTTCAAATCTTTCAAATACCTTTTAAATTTTGTGACCTTATTGGTCCATTGAGATTTGAATAAATGAGCTGCCATGACTTTGATGTGGAGTGTTTTTTTATGTTGAAGAAAACATTTGGTCTACTTTTTATGTTGACATAACTTACAAATAATATCATTTGATTTTGATATGTTTGGCATATCTCTTAGTGTTTATGCTTCATTGAGTTCTATCACATTTTCAAAGTTAATGTAGCCCATCCCCCTATGCCATAACCAAGTCTCATCCAATTTTCCCATACAAAAAATTTCTCCTTTTACTTCATTTAGAATATACACATTGCTTGAAGTCCTATTTTCCTTTGTTGCTAGTCTTCATGATTCTATTTTTCTTATCTCAAATCCTTTGGAATGAAATGTGAGATCATAATCTTGATCACAGATTTCATTGATACTCAAGAGATTGTGTTTTAAACCTTCAACAAACAAAACATCTTGAGCTTTATTTTTCTATGGTAAATACTAATTGTGCCCTTTTCAACTATCATTGTTGATGCATTATTTCTAAGAATGACTCTACTTGCTCCTTCTTCTTTTAGAGTAAGAAATTTGCTTTGATCTCCTTTCATTTTCCCTGAGCATCCATTGTCATTATATCATTTTATCTCTTTGACTTTTGAGCATACCTCACAAAACCACATTCTTCTTGTTTGTCTTGATTGAGAAGCCTAATTGAGCTATTTTTGCAATCACATGATTTGTGCCCATATTTACAACACTTACAGAATTCAACTTGATAAAGGAGAAAATTAATTGTAATTTCCTACAACGTTATTATTGAAACAATTGGAAATCAATTGGTTACAAAAGTAACTACCTAGAATAACCTGCCCACGCTCAAATAGTGCTGTCTCCTTTGTCAGTTGTCCCTGAAGTTTTTGAGCTGCTGCCTTCTTCACTGTTTGCAGCACTCTTTCCTCGTCCGTAGGACTGTCCTCGTCCTCTACCACTTCCTCTTCCCCTCCTGTTATTCTGCTTTCTGTTAATCTTCTCCTCAGCCTTCACAGCACTCTAAAAGGCTTCCTCTATACTTCTGGGGGAAAGAATACTAATTTCATCTAGGATCTCCATCCTCAAACCGTTAACATACCGTGCTGTCTTTTCTGGAGTCTCATCCGTGTAACCAGCACGTAGATTGACCCGGTAGAACTCTTCCGTGTATTCTTTGACAGTCATACCCTTCTGTCTCAAATTCTGCACTCTCCGACACAGTTCAACCTGGTAATCTTTTGGCAGAAACCTGCCCTTTAGTTTCGCTACCATCCTCGCCCAGGTTCGTATGGGTAGCTTATTCAATCTTTTTCTGTCTGCCTGGACATTATCCCACCACAAGAGGGCATGTCCCTTTAACTTAGTAGTGACGAACTTAACTTTCTTGTCCTCCCTAATTTCTTCATTTTCAAAGTATTTATCCAGTTCGCTGATCCAATCTATCAGAATATCAGCAGACAGACTACCATCATAATTTGAAATTTCTGTCTTTGGCTTACTGCTGGCCAATAAGATGGAACGCAGCAGTCTTAATTCTGGAGCCTCTTCATCAGAAGCTTCTGCAGCAGCTACTGTTTCGAAGGGCAGGTTATTCGGTGGAGGAGCTCATGGAACGGAGCCATGAGAACTCTCTTTTACCCCGGCAGCCTGATGCAGGAGCATTTCGTCGACAGGGTGAAGACCAAGACGGGACACCCTTGGAGAGTTACTCAACCCAAACGGCATAACCAACCATTCGTACAACCCTTCATTGGTCTTGAAGGCTGTCTTCCATTCGTCGCCTTCCCTAATCCGGATCTGATGATATCCACTTTTCAGATCGATTTTCGTAAAATACGCTGCTCCACTAAGGCAATCCATCATGTCATCCATCCTAGGCAAGGGAAACCTGTATCGGATGGTGATCTTGTTTATAGCCCGCGAATCCGTACACATTCGCCACTCTCCACCCTTCTTCGGCGCAAGGACTGTAGGTACTGCGCAGGGGCTTAAACTCTCTCTGATCAGTCCCTTGTCCAACAATTCCTGCACTTGTTTGCGCACTTCTTCATTATCCTTTGGACTCATTCTGTACGCTGCCTTGTTTGGTAAACTTGCTCCCGGTATAAAATCGATATGATGGCTGATGCTCCTCTTATGGGGTAACTTATCAGGCAACTCCTCTGCTGTAATATCGTGAAATTCTTCCAACAACTCCTGTACTTCCTTAGGTAATTCTGTCCTTTCTGTGCTCAGTAATACTGGCTTTATCCTCCTTACAACTGCAAAATTTACTTCAGTTTCGTCAATCTGTTTGATGAACTGCTTTCCTCCCAATAACAACACCTTTGTTCCGCTAGATTCTGCTGAATCTTCCTCTTTGATGGGCACGAGTGTGTGTTTGACCCCATCCTTCGTAAACTTGTAACAATTCGTCTTTCCATCGTGTGTCACCCTTCTGTCATACTGCCAAGGTCTTCCGAGCAGTATGTGGCACACGTCCATGGGCATAACATCGCAGACCACTGTATCGTGGTACTTGCCAATGCGAAACTCCACTTCGCATTGCTCATCAACTAACAGCTGGTGACCTTTCTGTAGCCATGACACCTTGTAAGGTGTGGGGTGTTTTAGCCGCTTTAACCCCAATTTCTCTACCATCTCAGTGGCAACCAGGTTATCCGTACTTCCGCTGTCTATGATTACCTTACAGCACTTCCCATGAGATTTACAGACTATCCGAAACAGTGACTTCCGCTGAGTCGGTTCAGACACTTCCTTAATTGGCTTTAACAGAACCTTATTCAGGAGCAATGCTTCTCCCGTTTCTGCTACATCTTCCACTTCTCGTGGCTGTGCTTCCGCTTCTTCTGGCTGAACCACATATGTTCCTCTCTGACCTGCCTGCTCAACTTCTGGGCACTCAAAGGATCGATGTCCCCACTTTTGACACTTGTAGCACTGGAAACCAGTTCCTCTTCCGCGGCCATTCCCTCTTCCACGCTGATATGATCGACCTCCTCTAGTGCTGTCTCCTTTGTCAGTTGTCCCTGAAGTTTTTGAGTTGCTGCCTTCTTCACTGTTTGCAGCACTCTTTCCTCGTCCGTAGGACTGTCCTCGTCCTCTACCACTTCCTCTTCCCCTCCTGTTATTCTGCTTTCTGTTAATCTTCTCCTCAGCCTTCACAGCACTCTAAAAGGCTTCCTCTATACTTCTGGGGGAAAGAATACTAATTTCATCTAGGATCTCCATCCTCAAACCGTTAACATACCGTGTTGTCTTTTCTGGAGTCTCATCCGTGTAACCAGCATGTAGATTGACCCGGTAGAACTCTTCCGTGTATTCTTTGACAGTCATACCCTTCTGTCTCAAATTCTGCACTCTCCGACACAGTTCAACCTGGTAATCTTTTGGCAGAAACCTGCCCTTTAGTTTCGCTACCATCCTCACCGAGGTTCGTATGGGTAGCGTATTCAATCTTTTTCTATCTGCCTGGACATTATCCCACCACAAGAGGGCATGTCCCTTTAACTTAGTAGCGGCGAACTTAACTTTCTTGTCCTCCCTAATTTCTTCATTTTCAAAGTATTTATCCAGTTCGCTGATCCAATCTATCAGAATATCAGCAGACAAACTACCATCATAATTTGAAATTTCTGTCTTTGGCTTGCTGCTGGCCAATAAGATGGAATGCAGCAGTCTTAATTCTGGAGCCTCTTCATCAGAAGCTTCCGCAGCAGCTACTGTTTCTTCCTCACTCTCATCTCCCAATTCTGGGTCTCTTCGTCTACCCGCTTCTACTGCTTCCAAGCGAGCTGTAAGAACTCGAATCTGTTCTCTTAATCCTTCATCTCCCCCTCCTCTTCGTGCACCTCTGCCACGCCCTCGTCTTGGCGCTTGTACTTCTGCCATCTTCCTCTAACTAACAAAATAAAATAATAAACAAAAAAACTCTGCTCTGATACCAATTGATGTGGCCCGTCCACATGGCCCCTCTCCAACTCACCTACCCACAGTACTTGCGGATTTGATATGTTGATTATGTTTGATTTGCAATCGTTTTGGCTAGGTCTGAAATTAATTGAGTCTGTACTTACCTATCTACCCCTCGGTACCTCGCTCCTTCTCCGGCTTACACCTGTCCGCCTCGATTAAGTAGCAACCCTAATCCTCCCGTTCCTCCTTTTGTTAATTCATTTCGCGCTCATTGTCATTTGGTATGGCGAACTCGCTGCTCTGCAACCTGGTTTCGAGCTCGGCTTTGTCTTGGAGGAACCCGTCAATACTTAGTCGTTCTTGATGGTTTTCTTGCCTGAATACGTGGTTTTCCACCGTGGTTCCGCCTGTACGCTTGTTTCTCGTATGCTTGGGTAAGTGGTAACTCTGTTCGTGATTCGTTATTGAATTCTTCTCTGGTCTCTCTGTCGACTTGTTCTCTGTCTGAGTTTTCTTTGGTTTGCTTGGTCACATGCTGTGTATTTGTGGTCATTTCTCCATCTGGACGGTTTCATGGTGCTCAGAAGCAATGTATGCTCGATGGCCTGCAACAGCCGGTGTCAGACACTCAGCTCATCGACCTGGTAAGTTTAGTTCTCTGCTATATTTTCGGTTCTACTTCTGGAGTATTCGCTGACCAGTTTGGCCCCTTTGTGGTCAGGTGTGGTCTCGGCGAACAAGGGAACTATTCACCTATAGGTGTGGTAACTATCCTCTCTGTTGCTCCTTGTTTCCTCACTTATTGCATTTCTTTTCTGGTGAAGTTATGGCATCGTATTTGAGTTAGGGTTTTCGTTTCCCCTTCAAACCCTAACACAGTTGCATTTTGCGATTACAGGTGACGGCTCTGTGGTCATACGCATCAGGCTACGGCTTCATGCCCCTGGGTAGCTCTGTGCCTTCTGTTTTGTTACTTTTATGAGTTAGGTCCACCTGTAGCTTCGTGTGGCCTCAGACCCTAGGAACCCTATCAGTCTTCGGCCTTGTATGGCACTTCGTGTCTGTATTTGATTACTGTAGGATATGGCTTTATATGTTCTGTTTCACGCCGGGTTAATTTATGGTTCTTGGTTATTCTTTTGTCACGCCTGTTGAATGGCGGAAAGGGTTCGACCCTTGTTACGAATTCGGCTGTAAACTCTTTATTTGTTTTAGCCCTGCAATTGTAATATATATATATGTATTGGAAATTTCAATTTTGTATTCAGTTCTTATGGGTTTGGTTTCTTACCTGGATTCGACCTGGGAGCTTCAAGTTCTTCACTTCACTCTTTGTTTACTTTACTGTTGTCTTACATGCTCTTCAATTCACCTTCGGTTTGCTTTACGGTTGTCTTATCTGGCGTCACTATGCGCTCAGTCATTTGGAACACTCTCTGTAGTTACACCTGCACTGTCACTTACTATGCAATGGTTTACATATAATTGATTCTACATTAATGCCACTTGGTAACGATATTGTTTGTTACACTAGTTTACACAGAACTTCTATTTCTCAGAAACATGAATTGTACAGAACGTAGATATTTTGTCCATACATTCTTTTGTGCGCAGGAATTTCTAAATGAAGGAAAAAGAAAATAAATCTCTGTCTTTTTCTTGTAATATTATTTTTTTCTTGCTTAGCTGCCGAACCCTCTTTTTGTCTTCGGTTTTGTCATTTATACCGTAGAGGTGATTCGGTTGATAACTGTAAGTAGTTACCCGTTTACAAACAGTCAGATAGTTAAGCTTTTCCAGTTTTCTGTTTGACAGTTATGAAATTGATTCTAGCTACTTTGTCACTGTGGTCCCACAAAGGTGATTGTGTACATTATTTGAAATAAACTAATATATTTACTACAATTTACACTGGCAGCTACAATAAAATAAACTAATTAAAATTACCCAACAGAAATTTAAATAAACTGTAGTTGACTCTGATAGAGGAAATAAAATGAAATTAAAAGAAACCGACAGTCTTGTTGTTCCTTGTCGATTTGTTTAACCTTCCCAGTCTTTTTCTGAAACTCTGTGTGTCCCGTCTCGGTCTTCACCCTGTCGACTAGATGCTCCTGCATCAGGCTGCCGGGGTAAAAGAGAGTTCTCATGGCTCTGTTCCATGAGCTCCTCCACCGAATAACCTGCCCTTCGAATCTGTGCTTCGTCGAGCTAGGAACTATCCTCTAGGGGACGGTCCTTCCACTTGACAAGATAGCGCAGATACTCCTTTCTACGCGTCCGTTTAGCTACCTGTGTGCTGATAATTCCTTCAATTTCGTGAGTTTTAACCGACGGTAACTGTTTCCTCCAAAGACTTCTCTCGAACTGGGTGTCCCGTTGTGGCTGTACCATGTTTTCGTCCGCTGCCTAGGCATGATACGGAAACAGATCTGCCACATTGAATATGGGCGATATGCCTATATCAGGTGGCAGCTGAATTTCGTATGCATTCGCTGAAAATTTGCGAAGGATTTTGCATGGGACGATTTTTTTGAACTTTAGTTTGTTGTACGTTCCCTTAGGAAACCTTTCCCGACGCAGATGCGCAACAACTTCGTCTCCAACCTCGAAATGTACCTCACGTCGTTTGATATCTGCATGCTGTTTATATTTCTGCGTGTTGTCCTGCAATTTCATCTTAACTTTCTCGTGCAGTTCACTCATTGCCTCGGCAAAATCTTCCCCGTCTGCACTCCTCCTTTCCAGCTGTCCTAAGTCCCGCAATTCATGTACTCCCCGCGGATGCATACCATATAAGATTTGGAATGGGCTTAGACCAGTGCTCCGATTAGGCGAATTGTTGTAAGCGAATTCGGCCTGGGCCAGAGCTCGATCCCACAATCGCGAGTTTTCTCCTGTCAAACTTCGCAATAAATTGCCCAAACTTCTGTTAACTACTTTCGTCTGTCCATCAGTCTGCGGGTGATATGCAGAGCTGAAATTTAACTGTGTGCTCAGCTTTTTCCACAGGGTGCGCCAGAAATGCCCTGTAAATTTCACATCCCTGTCTGAAACTATAGTCCTCGATAAGCCATGTAATCAAACTACTTCTGTGAAGAAGAGGTGTGCCACATAGGTGGCGTCGCTAGTCTTCCGGCACAGAATGAAATGAGCCATTTTGGAAAATCTATCCACCACCACCATCACTGAATCATAACCCCGCTGTGTTCTGGGCAATCCCAGGACAAAGTCAATACTAACTGAATCCCAAGGTCTGCTTGGAACTGGTAGGGGCGTATATAACCCAGCATTCTGGCTGTGCCCTTTCGCCAGTTGGCAGATTTTACATCTGGTTACATACCTCTGTACGTCTCAAATCATTTTCGGCCAGTAGTAAAAGTGTCCTAGCTGTTCCAATGTTTTATCAACGCCAAAATGTCCTGCCAAACCTCCACTATGCTTCTCTTTCACTAAATTTTCCCTCATCGAAAAATCTGGAATACATAGCTGTCCTCCACGAAATAACAATCCGTCCTGCAAATTAAAATCCAGCCATGGGCTTGTATTTCGTAAGACAGGATTCTGGCATGCCTCAAAGGCTTCCTTGAAATCCGCGCCCATCTGGTACAAATCCTTCAAATACTCAAACCCCATTACCTGTATGCCGCTTTCCTGTAAGAGCAAAGCTCTTCTGCTTAAAGCAT
>APFE030000908.1:22064-32912 GCA_000404065.3 Pinus taeda
AACTGGTTACAATCAGTTTCCAAGCTCCACTTGGACTTCAGTGAGGCTCCAACCTCCAGAGCACCAACTCTATCTTGCAATAGTTCTGCACTTAGGAGCACCAAATCCCAAGGATTTCAATCATGTTTAGTTTTGAGGCTCCAACCCAAACCTGGTATAAACTGTTTTGCTACAGTTCTCTGCTCCCAAGCCTGTTGAGCTTCTACTTTTCTCCTGTTCTCCTACTTCTTTGGCCTCTCTTACCTCTTCTGCCTCTACTGCCTCTCACACTAATTATCTACAACATCTCTCGTTTTTTTTTTATTTTATGTATTCTTGATGCCTCTGACTATTTGTTTTCACTTTCCACTGGCTCTTCGGCTTCCTCCTCACTTGCTTCAGCTTCCTCTGTGATGGCTTGACCTTTGAATTCCCTCTTCTCCATTGATTTTGGTTTTTAGTTTCCTCTACGCTGGCTTTCCATTCATCTTCCTAGCTTCTCGGTCACTGTGTGTTAAAACTGTAACACTGAACCCATTTTTTTAATGATAACAGGCATCCATAGAGGCTATTTTGTTTAACAGACATGCCACATCCTAATCGCAATTGCAATTAGCATTAGTTCAGCCTCTTGAACTAGCGGGAGCATTCCTTAATGTATTTCTGCCTCCAAACCCTGCACAAGCCAAATATTCAAATACACAGGAAATATGAGCAAAAACAGGTGAAATTGTTAAAGAGGTGGACTTCAAATTCATTGCATCCTCATATATACTTACATCAGGTCCACAGTGAAATCACAATCAACAATCATAGCATATCGCACCATCCCTTTATAACATTGCAATGGTCACTTCCGATATAGCAGATGCGATATACCATTAAGTCAATTTTAATGCTGCATCAAGTCTGGTCTTGCAATCGCAATCGATGCTCAAGACTTCAGGGGGTCCTTTATACATCGAGACCATGGCATTGCAGATGGGTGATGGTCAATCCTCCTGCAGATGCGATATAACATTAAACCTAACTTAATGTTGTCGTCAGGTCTGCAACGCATATATCACATTCGGGAGTTTGGGGTGATGGTACATAGCCAAATCGTTGATTATCACATTGCCGATATATATGTATATGTGCCTATATACATAAAATTCGCTGCTCCAATAGTGTATTACGCTGTACCTAAGTCTTCCACCTTGATATTGTATTTGCCATAGTGTATTTGCTGTAGTGTATTTTCCGATAGTGTTTTTGCCAGGAGTATGTGCCAATAGTGTTAAATGCATATATATGTGGGTTTTGGTCTCCGATTGTTAAACACATATATATGTGGGTTTATGCCTTTGATAGTGTTAATGCATCCTTTGCTCCTCCAATAGCTCCCGATAGTGTAAATGCATCCTTTTCTCCTCCAATGGCTCCCAATAGTGTAATTGCACACATATATCGGATTTCTGCTCCCGATAGTGTATATGCAAACCATATGCTCTCCGATGGCTCTGATGGCTCTGTCTACTTCCTCCAATGGCTCTCTCTGCTTCCTCTGATGGCTCTGTTTGCTTCCTCTGGGTCTTTGAATATTTCCATATTGACATCAATGACAATCTGTGTCCAATAGGGGGTGACAATGAGGAGGAGATCGCGAGGAGCCTTAAGGGATTGACTTGTGGTATCCCAAAGTATGCTTGACTAGGAGACATTCCTTGCCAATACCAGAGGCACACGGTGGGAGTATCAAAACAGATCCACCAATTTTTTACTCATGTTGCATGAGCCATGTCATGCTACCACAATCACCATGTTGATTAGTTCCTAGGTCTAGCATTTACATTTTTTTAGGTCTGCGTGCCACGGATATATGAGGCCTTCGAGCTGTCGATGTTATTTTGGACATGCATATTATTTTTTTGGGTTTCGATGTATAAAACATTATCTCCATATAGATATATATAATATATATATAAAACTAAATATATAATATATATATAATATATATAATATCTGTTGTATTTCTTGCTTACTATGGTACAAATGACTTGTTTTATCTCTTCACATGTTTCGTAAATGTCTATCCAACACATAATTAGCTAATGCATCTATCAATGTATTCATGCATCTAGGAATATGATGATATGTAATATAATCAAAATGCCTTTCCACTAGATGAATATAGAGATACATTCTCAATATTTGAGGGTTTCTGATGGAATATTGACTATTGAGCTGAAGGATGAAAAATTGTGAATCAAGGTTGATGACTAACTCTCGAATGTCAAGAACAATGGCTTCTAACAACAATTCGATGACCGCATCGTATTCAACAATGTTGTTAGTTGTGTGACCTAAATAGATACCTTGAAGATCAATCAACTCACTGTTAGGGTCATAAATAGCCCATGCCGCAGATGATAGGTTTCAAGTACTATGGAAAGCACCATAAGAAAAATCGATGTGGGGAGTCACAGGCATCTGTAAAACGAGGAAAAAATAGTAAACAGGAAAGTTGTTTGAAAACTAACACATCGAACCACACCGCACAAAAATGAATGACACATTAATGTACACAAGTAACCATGCAAGATGACTTAAGCATAGTACTTCTTGAGGTAAAGCTCATTTTGGAGCTTGTCTAGAGGATTACCTTCATAATCAATAAGCTCATAGGCCCCTTTTTACAAAACACATTTCACAATGTAGGGCCCATGCCACATGGGTTCGAATTTGCCTGCCCCTAGCTTATCATTAGCTCGATAGTATAGTAAAACCAAATCACCCTCAGAGAATGTACGAGGGGAGACTAACTGATCAAAATGGGACTTGACCTCTTTCGTTTATGCTTCGATAACCAAAGCAGCAAGACAATGAGTCTCATTCAGCCATTCTAAATATAAGAGGTGCTCTTCCTGACATGATGTTTTAAGGAGAAGTTCAACAACTAGCTTAAGTGAAGGAATCTTGCATTCAATTGGCAATGTTGCTTCCAGATCGTAGACTAACTGGAATGGTGTGAAACTAGTTGTGTCTTTGGTCGAGGTTCGATAAGCCCACAGAGCTGAAAAGAGCATGAGATTCCAATTTGACTTGTGCATCCCAATAGTACGCTAACGAATTGTAACAAGAACCTTCTTCATGACTTCAACTTAGCCACTGGCTTGAGGGTAATACGAGGTTGAGCCATCGTGGCACAAACCCAATGTGGATATCAACTTAGCCATCATGTAATCTTTGGAATGGGAGCCATGGTCCATGGAAATGGCTTCAGATATGACGAACCTGGAAATAACATGATTGAAAAGGAATTGGGCCATTTCTTTACTATCTGTAGAGTATGTAGGCATCTCTTCAGCCCATTTGGTGAAATAATCCACAACAACTATAATATATCCATGCCCCTCAGCTGAACAAGGGCTACATGTCATATAATTGATGCCCCATTTGGCAAATGGACCAACGGTAATGATGGGATGTAGGCAAGCGGGTGGGAGTGCATCTTGCGTTGGTAAATTTGGCATTCATGGCACATGTGAACAACAAGGATACAACCCTTGAAAATGGATGACTAGAAATAACCAGCACGAAGGATTTTTTGAGTGGTAGCATAGCCAGACATATGACCGCAACATGCCTTGGAGTGGCAGTCATTGAGAACTCTTTCATCCTCCTCGAGAGTAAGGCATCAACAAAACACTGAATCGACACCGACATGGTATAAAGTATTGCCAATAATATGGTAGAGTTGGGAATGATGCCTAATCCATCGAAGATCATCCTTAGTCAACATAGACTGAAATGTGGACGTTTGGAGATACATGATGATATCACCATACCATGGATCAAGGGTGTTGATCAGGAAAAGAGTCTCATCTGGAAGATATTCATCTGCACCAGTAGGGAGAGACTTCGAAGGAAGGGAACAAATCAACTCGGTGAAAACTAGTGAATTCTTAGATCTGGAAGTAGTAAATATGAGATCGAATTCTTGCATGATGACAATCCATTTAGAATACTTGCCCCCCAACAACCGATGATTCAGGATGTAGGTCATGGGGTTGCATTCAAAAATCATAATGGTTGTGTGTAAGAGGATGTAGTGCTGAAAGCATTGGACGATAGCCAAAGCTAACTTCTCGACATGGGAATAATGTGTTTCAGTTTCGTGCAGATTACAATTAAGGTAGTAGATAACATGTTCATTGTCTTCATCATCGTCTTGGACCAAGACCATAGCAATGGTGCTAGGGGCTACAATTAGGTAAAGGAAGTAATCTCGATAATAGTCTGGGGGATGAAACAAAGGAGAATTTACGAGGACAACCTTGAGATCATCGAAGGATTTTTAGGCAACCTCATCCCATGCAAAGGGTGTTCCTTCTTTGAGCAACCAGGTAAATCCTATAGCTAGCCCAACATAATTGGGTATAAAACGACGAAGAAAAATTGCATTTCCTTGCAGGCCCTGTAGTTGGTGCAATGAAGATGGAGGGGTTAAATTTACAATGGCCTCGACCTTAAGTGGATCAAGGTGAATACCATCCTTGGAAATGATAAAGTCGAGGAGTCGTCCAGATTCCACACAGAAAATACATTTATGCAGGTTTAACCAAATGTTGTAGTGTCTACAATGAAGAAAAATATGTCGAAGATGGTCAAGGTGATCTTGGCATTTACGAGAATGAGCGGGAAGGTCATCCAAGCAAGGCTAGACAATGTTGTGAATATCATGAAATGCATAGGACATTTCCCACTGAAATGTAGCTCCAACATTTTTGAGGCCAAAAGGGAGATTTTTGTATGAAAACATACCCCATGGATAGACAAAAGTTGTCTTTTCTTGATCGGCTACTGCAATGTTATTATGGTTGTAACCAGAAAAATCATCCATAAAGGAAAACATTTCACTCCCAACACATTCATCAATGATTTGATCAATGAAGGGAGTAGGGTAGTTATCCTAAAGACATTCATGATTGAGATCACGATAATCAATGCAAACACAGATCATGCCTTTTGTTTTCATCACTGGGACAATATTTGACACCTAATCTGTAAGAGGGATGGGATAGATGAACCCAACTTTTATAATCTTTTCAACTTCACCATTAATAGCGGCGGCCTTCCTAGGGTTCCCTGGGCAGAGCCATTGTCGAATAGCATCCGCGTGAGGATAAGTTGGTATTTTGTGCACAACAAGGCTAGGATCAATGCCACACATTTCTTCGTAGGACCACACAAACACATCATGGAATTCTTGAAACAAATGAGTATAGGCCTTGATCTCATTCAAAGAACAAGTTACCCTGATATGGAAATGTTCAACAATACCAGGCTTGATAGAAATATCAATAGGCATTGTTTGGGTAATAGTACCCAAATTTCCCTCTGACCATACTTCATGATTCATGATCGGTGGTGTTATCACTCTGATATTTATTTTGAAGTATGAAGAAAGAAAAACCAAAGGTAAACACAAACCACTTTTGGAGATCATGACCTAGCCTTCCTTATGCTCATAGAGGGCTCTCTCTTTAAGATTTAACTTTGTTTTAGTTAAGATGATTTTAGGCTAGTTATTACTTGCACTCGGGTTTTTTTTTTCAAAATTTGGTGGTGGTATCACTTTACTTATATGGAAAAAGTTTTGGCTTATACCATTGGGCTATGGAGTCAGACATCTGAAAAACAAGACTGGATTCAGTTCTAAAAACAGTGTCTACAGTGAAAGATAGATGAGTTACTGCAGATCTCAGAGGCTAAATGGTGAATGGGTTCAAATTGGATCCAGGGAGAAATTAAGGGTTCCTTAGGTTGGACTTTGGAAGAAATGAAAGGAGTCTACCGGGATGGGAGAGAAATTAAGGGTTCTTAAATCCGGGTATTAGAAGAAAACATTTAAATAAATTACTGTGTAAAACAGAGTGTAATTAAACAAATTCTGAGTGATATTTCTAGTTAATTCATTTATATTTTAGAACACATTTAAGATTATGAAGACACATAAGAAAGGTAAAACAATCACACAAAGAAGGTACTTCACTGCAAATGGCTTATCTCATGAATCTTATAGCAAAATGCTTTTATTACTTGCTCCAGTCCATTGACTTGAAAATGGTACAATCACCCTTAGGTTCAAGATCAGAATAACTCTACAAATGTAAAATAATCCACCATAATACTTCAAATTTTGAAGTATTTATACAAAAGAATTTACAAAATATCTGAAACTGTATTCAAAACTAATCTAGGAAAAAAGAAATATCTTCTTGCAAGAAGATAGAGACAACTATTGAACTATTTCATGTTGTCCCTTTTATTTTGGTTCTTCTGGTTGTAGACTTTTATTTTTAGCCTTTTATGTTGCTAGGCTGTTTGGCTTTCACATTGGATGCCCTGTTTTACTTTGACCTTTCACCTGATACTCTTTCATCTAATACACTTAAACCCTGTTGACCTGTCAATATCCTTTTACCCTGTTGTTTCAATTTTAACTGTACATTTTAATTTACTATGTTTTTACTATAGTAAATCATTCAATTTTTCCCATCTTTCTTCATCTAGTAATTGGATATTGATCATTTTTTTGTATATTTCATCTGCCTCTGTGTATTTGGAGAAAGTGGGCTTATTAATAAACAGGTGTTTTAGCTCATGCTAGAGGTAAAACAAGTTTTCAAATGTTTGATACAAGACTTTGCCTATTGGCATGCCCTTCATAGATGTAGTCATCACATGTTCTTTAGCTACTTCTCTAATCTTTTTGTTGTAAGCTATCTGTTTCATTAACCTATCATTTATAACGAAGGGATTAGGTAATCCCTTTTCTTTCAATAGCTCAAATTTAGTCATGAACCTGTCAACAACTAGCTGCATGTTCTGACACTTATCTTCTAAATTCAACATTAAGTTCCTCTTGGTGAGGACTCTCTTGAATTCCAAAATTGTACCTGTCCTATCAGGTATCTCAAGCTCTTGCATTTCATATTTATTCTTGGAGTTGAGGAAGTGGATGATTCTTGCTGCTTCCTCTAGCATATCTCCAAGCTCTGTTTTCACCCTTTCAATGGCTCTTGTAGGTTACTTAATCAAATCAATATGCTAAAAAATGACCTAGATATATGGCCAAATATCATTAACAGAGTCAATGATATTGGCCCACAGTTGTTCTCTGGCCTTTCCTATTGGCTCAGTGAAGGTCAGTTCTTTCTCCAGGACTTTAATCCTTTCATTCATCCTTATAGCCTTTTGTTGTTCTTCATTATGCATAATTTGGGTCAGTTTGTAATCTCTGTCAAGGCTGTTGAATTTCTCCTTGAGTTCATTCATTTCATTGGTCTTAATGGGCATTTATTCCATTGCATTAACTAGCCTATTCGCGTCTTCACCTGTGGTACATATTGTTGTTGATGTTGTTGCTAATGCTGGCAATGCAGTGGCCATTGGACCAGTGGGAGCTAATGCTGCTACCAGAGGGGAAGGTACAGTTGTGGTTACTGTTGGAATGGGAGTTGGAGGGGAACTATCAACACTAGCTTGTTTGAGCTTAATCAAGCCTTCCAGTTCATTTCCCATTTGCTTCAAGTGGTCATTGAACTGTAGCACTAAGTCCATCATCTCTTCATGATTTTTCTGGCTTTCCAAGACTCCCTTTGTTTTTCGGTGTTGTAACTGAGGTAGCTTGAGCTATTTCTTGAGGGCTGCAATATCCTCATTCTTATTTTTGATTAACTACTCAACAACCTTGATGTCTTTTGCATCATGGTCCATTTCAATAACCAAGTCCTCTAAGCACTTTATCCTAGTGTCTTTGGCACTGGAGGAGGCCTTTTCCAGTTTGTATTGGGCTTTTAGATTGTCTAATGAATCTTTCAATTTGAATGATACCATGGCCTTTGTTGTGAGGGTGGAGTAGATAATTTCTCCATTATGCTTATGGAATTCCATTTGATCAATGGGATGAACATCACTAGCCAAGACCTCAAAATTGGTTTTCTTGTGATCTACTAAGGATTTAAGTTGTAGGAAGGACACTTGCATTTTTCCTTCTTTGATGTCAAAGGCTGACATCAATCTGCTCTAGTTTGGTGGTGTCATCTTTAGGTATTTGGCATATGTGTCTGCCTTCAACTTTTTGTTTCTCATTTTGATTTCCTTGAATCTTTCTTTGATATCTGTTTTCTTGTCAACTGGCCTGACAAAGGAAGACACCTCCACACTCTTCTGTCTCTGTAAGATCTGGGTATTGGAAGTAGATGGCTGATGTGTCTCTGCTAATGTAGTTGTCTCTGTTGTCTATTTGCTACTCTGACCCATTGCCTCAGTGTCAATGATGCCTTCTGATGCAATGTTTTCCTCTTATTCAGACACAGGATTCAATTTGGGCCTTTTGTTCAGCATAAATTGCTCATCAGTGGTTTCCATGGCAGAACTTGATGCTTCCTTCCTATTTCTTTTACGATTCCTCTCCTTATTGAGAGGGGTTTGAATGAAAAGAGTGATGTTCATTGGCTCTCCCAACTCTGGCACTTGCGGGAAAGAGCTCTAGTCAAATTGTTTCTCTAAATCAATCATGGTGTTTTCCACATCCACCACTGTGTTGTCCATGTCAATCAATGTATTCTCTACCCATTCTGATTGATTAGCATATTGTTCAATGTGAAGTCTTGGGTAGTGGATGTAAGGTCCTAGCTTGACCTTTTTCCTGAGTTTGTTTATAACCCCATGAGTGTCATAATGCTAGATGAAACTATTCTTGAATTTGGATTAGTGGAGCATCTTATCATCTTTAGGCCCAGTCTCTCTAGTGTTATAGATGAAAGGGTCCATTTGGTTTTTCATATTAAACTATGTCTTCTTCCTAGCAGTTAGGAAGTTGACCTCATTTGCAGCTATCATTTGCCTGAAGTATTCAAGGGAAAATATCCTCATGGGGATGTATTTTGGCAATTTGTAGGGGGCTAGCCCATAGCCATAGATTGTAATTTCAGTGTGATTTTGGTAGAGGTACCAGTCTCCCACCTTACTATTCTTGGCCAGTTGCAGTATTCTTTTAACTTCTGGGTTGATTCTAGGCTGAACCTTGGAAGTCAACATGTTCATGACTGGGTATGCAAAAGAGTTTATGAAGTCTTTGTATGAGGTTGAAAACTTGTGAACCACTGGTGTCCAAAAGATAATTGATGTTTCCTTTCCCTTGGTGTCCAAATTCTAGATCTTCAAAGGGAATTTATCTGTTTGGTAGTAGAGGAACATATGAAACAACATTGAAGAGTATTTGAAAACTTTTTCAATGGGTAGTCTAGTGATTTGTTCATGCATTCCATCTGCAATGAATTGGGCATAATCATACAAAATGGTAGGATGCTTGCCTGGAGTGAAAATAGACAAGAATGCCATGATGACCTCATCCACAAACTCATTTAATGTCCATCCTAGGATGCATGAAGTCATGGTAAATATTCTCCTGCCAGTATATGAAAAAGTAGTGGCTATATATGGTGGAATTCCTTTAGGAGTATGGCACTCCTCAACGATGAAGTTCTAAAATATTTGTTTGATCTTGTCTCAGCCCAGTGTGATGTATAGGTCTAGCAAGTGTCCAATGGACAATGGAGTCAAATTAGGAGTAGGCTAGATTTGTAGCATTTGGTTGATGGATTCAGTAGTAATAGTAATAGTATCTCATGGTTTGGTGCCTCAATAGCCCTACGGCTTGGAACATAACAAGCTTGGAAGAAATTTATTAGGTCTGGGAATGGGTGGACTTTTGGTAATGTATACTTAGGGAGATTAGATTCCCAAAGGTTTATATCATCAGTGTGGTTTAGGAACCTATCTTTGGCCGAGGAGTGGATTTTGAGAAGGTGGCATGGGGTGGTTGTATCCTTGATTTGGAAGTCTCTATCTACCAGAGCTAGGTGGTCATGTCTAAATGAGGGGTTGCCACTAGTCTGACATCTAAAGTGGTATGGGTTTCCATTTCTATAATAAATTGTAGAAGTTTGGGCTATATGGCTATTAGAAGTGAAGTTATGATGATGTTGTAATAGAATTAGGGTATCAGTAGTTTGCAAGTAGGAGTTTTGGTATTTTAAGAGGGGGAATAGTCTCAATTTAAAGGGAATTCAATTAAATTCATTCAATTTTTTCATGAATTTAGTGTGCATTTTTAAATGAGAGGGGTGCTCTCATTTTCTACTTAAATACCTAGAATGTATGGTTGGGGCTGCAAACTAGTTTTAAATGGAAGTTTGCAGAGGCTTCTGCGGCTTTCAAGTGTGCTATGGTGGCTTTTGGAAGGTTCTAGCGAGTGGTAGCTGGTCGGAGGAGCACTTATGGCGTTGGTGTGCTTCAGAGGCTTCAGCAGTGCAAACAGGTGAAAAAAGGCTAAAAATGGGGTATGCTGGCTTTTAACAGGGAGCTGTTAGAATTAGTGGGGAAATTATATGAATAGTGATGGTTTTGCTTTCTGGTAGGGAGGCATTATTGGAGGGAATCGCACCACTTATGACGGTTGGCCGGTATTTTGCCAAGGGAAGACAATGTATGTGAGAGGCTAACACGTAGCAAAATGGGCCCAAGAAAAACCACCCATATCACATGCTCTCAGGCCAGTAAAGGTCGGGCATTAACTGGGCACAATAAGAGTGAGGGCTATTGGATCTAGAGGTGAATGATCCAACTGTCATCGCATGGAGGAGATGCACAGTGGGAGATGGGGGTGGTGTTTAGCGGGGCTCATGGGATTAATTATGGTTAAGTGTAATTAATCCATGATTAACTGTAGGTTTATGAAATAGTGTGGGTTTATGGAATATAACAGGTGAAATGAATTTTCAGGGTTAATAAAGTAATATTGGGGGGGGGGGGGGG
>APFE030000908.1:33425-45920 GCA_000404065.3 Pinus taeda
CGCAATGAAGGGGAAATTAGGAAAATCAGCTTATGAATATGCTTTTCACTTTCATAACTACTCTTGCACACTGAAACACATAGTTAAGCATGATAGTACTGCTTATGCTTCAAATGACTTGTATTTCTACAACCTTTCTTCTACCTACCCTTTTACCTATCCTAACATTTTTTGCTTCACTTTGGTGGGTGCACTTAACCTAGCAAACCCATTTCTTTCCTTTTACTTTTACATAATAAACTATCTAATTCTAGCCTTATATCTTCCAAGGGCTGAGATTAAACTTGATGAGCTCCTTTTATTTCTCTACCTATCTACTAATCTACCAAGATTAAACTATTCGGTCAGATTTTTATTCTCTAACTATAAACATGAAATTCAAAGCATGAAGTAGTCAATATTAAGCAGTTTTACTATCAAGGGTTGTGCCATGTATGAAAAGCTACAGACAACAATTATTTTAAGACAGTAAAGTAAAGAGTAATGGCACTTGGACTTGCACACTTTCATGATCATTTTTTTTTTTTGGGTTCATCTTTTTTCATTTTTTGATCTTTTCTTATTTTTCTTGTCCTTTGATATTTCTTTTAGGACATACCCTCTTTAAATTTTTTAATTTTAATATGGAAAACATTTGTAGGAAGCAAAGGTATGTACAATATTACAAGACTTTACCTTAGCCAATTCAAAAATTATGAATCCTACCACTATAGGACTCTAACAGTGGCTCTAGATGGGGATGGCATTTCCTGGTGAAATATCAAGAACTCTAAAGACCAATAGCCTTTCAATTGTGAATGTAGTTACCTTGTAAACTATCCTTCTATGATTTTTCTTTATTAATACTTATGACAGTGAATCCTCCAAAGCTCACAACCTTCTGTCTGGGCTTCAATGTCAAAGGATTACTATCCAATCCAATGTACACTCTACAATGATATGTACAATGATGCAAAGTAAAGCGAACTATTGTGAGTCAGTGGAAAAATATTGCTTCAACATCCCACCATTAACACGCCCTCTTGGTAGATCTGATCCATCTATGTTTGTCAAGAAAAACGCATTGTTGCCTCTATAACCATAAATAACATAAGGCCCCTACCACAAAAAATCAAATTTTCTATGCTTGCCTTTGTCTTATCTCCTTGAATCCCACTTAAGGACTTTATCTCCTATGTAAAAATCATATGCTTTAGTCTTTTTATCAAAGACTTTCTTGATCTTTTCCTGGATTACCTGTGATTTTACATATACTTCTTCTCTCATCTCCTGCAGGTGTATGATCTGATTTATTCTTCTCTGAATATCATTTGGTTCCACCTATAATTCCTAGATGATTTTCATCACTATCACTCCCAAGGATGATGGGAAAGTTGCATCCATCCCATAAACCAGCTGATAGGGTGATGTTCCAATCGACTTCTTAGTAGTCAGTCTATCTGCCCATAAGGCATTGACTAACTTCTTTTTCCATGTCCTTTTGTTATCTTCCAGCAATTTTTGAATAATATTGACTAGGCTTTTATTGTATGACTCTCATAGTCCATTACCTTGATGGTAATAGGCTATGGAATTCCCAAGGGTGATGTGGTACTTATTACAAAAATCTATCATTCCCTTCAATTTAAAGGCAGCTGCATTATCAGTAATGAGCTTCTGGGGACATCCAAATCTTGATAGGATATTACTCACAAAGAAGGAGATTATGACAATGTCTGTGACTTGCTTAGAAGGTATGGCCTTTATGCATTTCGTAAAATAGTTCGTGGCTATCAGAATCCACTTGTGTTGAGCTGAGGAGGCTGGGTTTATTTCTCCAATGAAGTCTAACCCCATTGTTGGAATGTCATCTCAGTGGAAATTGGTTTAAGAGGCAAGGGTAAATGTATACTTTTTCCCTCAAATATCTGGCATTGATGATAGGAGGTCACATGTTTCTTAACATGTACAAATAGAATGGGCCAGTAGAAAGCAACCCTCAGGATTTTGTCAGCAGTAGTCTTCTAGTACAAGTGTCCTCCACAATCCCCTGCAGGAAACTCTTGCATGAATTTATTAGCTTCATTTTTCAATAAACAATTCAAAAGAATACCACTGCTATCTTTCCAAAATAATGCATTATCTATAATACAATACATTAATGACTTCATCTTCAAAAATCTAGCTTTAGTTCTTGTCAAACTAGGAGGAGCTTACAAATATAATATTTGCATACCGGGGTGAGTCAGTAAAAGGTTCACTGATCGATAGAGTTGCCATCTCTTCCTAATCATCAAGGTCACTAATAAAGTTTATATCCAAGGCCTCATAGTTCGATTTATCTAGGAGTTTGGCTAAACCTTGGCCTTTGATAAGTTTAGTTGGCTTTATCTCTATGTCATATTCCAATATTGTGGCAATCCACTTACCTCTTTTCCCTTCAGGCCCATTTTGTGTCAAAATTCCCTTAACTACATAATTTGGAACATAAAAAATCATGTGAGAATACATAACATATACTCTAAAGTCTTTGATAGCCTTTACTAAAGTTAATGCTTATTTCACCATGATATTGTATTTGAGTGTGGCTTCTCTTAAGGATTTACTAAAAAATGCAATTGGTTGTTCATATCCTAGGTTGTTCTTTTGCAGTAAGACTACTGCAATGGTGTGCTCTGAAGCAAAAGAAAAAATTATAAAATCCTTGTTAAAATTAGGACTTATTAGGACCAGAGTCTTATTTAAGGCTTCCTTGATGGCTTCAAAGTATTTTTTGGCCTCCACTATCCATTTAAGAGCTGAGTCCTTTCTTAGCATGTTATTTAACTCTCTAATCAGTTCTACAAGGTTTGAAATGAATCTCCTAAGGATGTTTATCTTGCCTAGAAATGATTGTAACTATCTAACGTTTCTAGGAAGGGTAAAGGTCAAAGTGGCCTCTATTCTTGCAGGATATATTATAATCCCATATTTAGATATGATATGCCACAACAGTTTTCTCTCTTCCAGACTAAAGAGTGTTTTGTTGGGATTTGAAGAAATCTCCAATTTTCTGCATTTGATAAATACTCTTCTCAGGTGGTCTAAGTTTTCATTGTCAAATATAGAGAAGACTATGATGTCATCATGGTATACTGCTAAGAAATCATGGATCTCCTTGGCAAAATCTATATCCATAGTTCTTTGAAATGTGGCACCTGCATTCATTACTCCAAAGGGCATCTTCAAATACATGAAGGTACCCCAAGAAGTAGTAAACACAGTTTTGACTTGGTCCTAAGGTTGGACTAAGACCTGGTTATACCTAGAGAATCCATCTAACAGTGAAATCCTAGATGAGCCTACTACCTTTTGTAATATATGGTCCATTTTTGGTAGAGGATAGTTATCTTTTAGTGAGACCTTGTTTAAATTTGTAAAATCTACACAAAGTCTAATTTTACCTGTCTTTTCCTAGTTGTAACTAAGTTTGAAATCCAGCCTGAGTATCTAATAGAGGCTATTATTTGGGCATCAAACATTCTTTTGACCTCTTTCTCTATGGAGGGAATGAGAACTGGTTTTATCCTCCTAAGTTTCTATTTGAAAGTTTTATGATCTTTTTTAGAGGTATTTTGTATTGGATTATGTTGGTGTCATAAGATTTTAAGTCTTCATAACTCCAGGCAAATACATCCCGGAACTCCTTAAACAGATTGATGTATTTAACCTTTTCCTCTAGAGGTAAGGCTTTTGATATTTTGATGAGTTTTGGTTTATCCTCAGTTCCTATGTTAACCTCTTCTATGTCAACTCTCGGAGGTTCCATCTTGGGTTTCCTAGCTACATCATTAGAGTCAAACAAATATTCTAAAGGTACTAATCCTTTAGGAAAAAATTTAATTTTCAAATTAAGAATCTCAGGATCATCATTCATTATTTCCTCAATCTCTACATTCTCTAAACTATCTATTTCTACTCTAGTAAATTCAGTTGGTTTAGCAACATTGAAAATATTTACATCTATGCTACTTTCTATATTATTGTCTAGTGTATAGTCAGTGTCTATCTTACAATTCTAAAATTCACCTTCATTATTCATGAAATCCTATATCTGAGAGTCCTGGGAGGAAATCTGCCAATACTTTAGGTTGTCTGGTATAACAAGCCTATGTCTGACTTCTGCAGTGTATTGGTGGTTTGGTTGAAATGGCAATTTACAGGTACTAGCAAAGGTGGCCAGACTGTAGGCTTGCATGTTTTGTTTTCTAGGAATGGCAACAAAGTTTGATTCCAGGAGGTCTTTGACGAAGTTTAAAACAATATCTCTATATCGACCAAGCCTAGGGTTGTTGATAGATTATTCACCACTAATTTGTTTAATAATCGGCTCTGAGTCTCCCATGATGGAAACTCTTTTGGCTCCCAATTTCCTAACCAATTGTAACGCTAGAATTAGGGCTTCATATTCAGCCATGTTATTGGTACATTTGAAGCTCAATCTAAAAGCATGTCCCTCAGCATGATTATTCTCCATATTATGGATCCACACTCCTTCACCAGCCCCTAACCTATTGACCGACCCATCAAAGACTAAATACCAAAGTAACTCATGAAATATGTTCTCACTGTGAGTTGTTCTGTATTTTAGGTCTTTGGCTGTTATTTCCTTTTTATCATTTTCTGCATTGTATAAGATGAAAGAGCCCATATCCGAATGCATGGAGTATATTGGAAAGTTTTTTAGCTTTTCCTCACTACTAACCATGTATTTCATCAAGGTCTTCCTATATAATTTTCTTGGTTGGCCAAAAACAGATATGGTGGTATAAGACATATCCAACTGTAAGGATCCTTGCAACTTTTCTCCCCATGAGTGAGATAGCAGCATTCCATATTTGGGTGGGATGTCTGCAACTATAATGTCCATTATAATGCTCTTTGCAGGGCACTAGACAAGAGTCACACATAAGTCCTTGATTAGACCAAGACATTTAACCTGGCTGGAGTCAAAAGAAAATAAATCCTTATAAGGCCTGGTAATGTCTAGGTTCAGTCTTTCCATTATTTCCTTTGGCATCAGATTGTGGGATGCCCATGAGTCCAACATAGCATTATGCAACATTTTATCATGAATGTTTAGGCTGATGTAAAAAGGAGGAACTCCCCCTTGCTGATGAATACCATTCGCCTCAGGACCAAACAATAATTCAGGCTAGTCATAATTCAAATTAACAGAACCCTCTCCCTCTTTTATGTTCAAAGTATCAGTTATCTTTGACCTATAAGATTCATTCCTTACCAATTTGGTCAAAGGAACTAATATCTTTAATTTTTCTATTTCATTTTGATGTTGAAAGAGATCCGAGTTTTGTTTGTTTAATTTAGATCTTCCTTAATATGTGCAGTTTGTGTGTCCTTATTCTATTTCTCAATGGTAGGAATTTTAGTCTATGTTTCTATTGTTTTGCCTTGATTTCTCTTAATTTGATTGTTTTTAGTAATTGTCTATGTTTGGGTTTTAGTGGAGGTTATATCTACAATCTTAGGGGTTGAAGTCTCCGGTGTTCCCTTAGGGAGGATTTGCAACACTTTGTTAAATGAAGCTTCTTTTATTATCTTAGTCTGGGTTTGGATGGATCTTTTAATGGGAGTCTCATTACTCTTTTTGCTTCTCAAGATATATTATTTATGTACCTCATATATAGTTGACTCATATCCCTGTTTAAAATTAAAGGGTTCACTAGATTCTAACAGCAACTATTGCAGCATATATAACTCCTATTCTTCTTGAGTAAGAAAAACAATGTCTTCATCTTTGGTTTCTAGTAAGTTAATTTGGGTATCATCCTCTGCTTGTTGGTTATGTGAATCCTCAACATAATTCTCTTGAAAAGGGGGCCTAATCTATCGGTCTGGTGTAGCATTCTTTCCAGCATTAGGGTTCTTCCTAAAATTTGGGTTTCTTACTGGGGGTTTTTGTTGTTGTTGCTGATTCTCCCATTGATTTTTCCTCTCCATGTTTTCTAACCTATCCATGATTCTCTCTAAACTCTTAGCTAAAATATCTACTTTTCCATTTGAAGTGGAAGCTTCCTCTTTAAATACAACTTTCTTTTCATTCCTCATTCGTGGTTTCTTAGCTATTAGGTTGGCCTCTACACCAACAGCATTGCTCTGCATTTTTTCAAGTGTTTCATAATTTCTTTCCCTTAACTAGTATGGCATGTCAGCATCAAAACCATCAGGGAACTTAATTAATGCTAGGTCAGGTGAAGGCTTAATATTGGATGGAATTACATTGTAGATATTATTAAACCTAATGCAATAGTCCTGAACTCACTCATTAGGATCTCTTCTAATATTGTCATATTCAAAAAGTATTTGCAATGGGTTTTTCTTTCTCTCCCATCTATCAATGAATAGCCTATGAAAATTAGCTAAGTCTGCAATATGGTTCACAGGAAAGGCTTTGAACCATTCCTTGACGTCCTGAGTTAAAGTTTGGGCAAACAATCTCATTTGGACATATGCTTCATCTATCTCATGCAACTCAAAAAAGTTAGACATCTTGTTTACACATTGTTGGGCAGTGTAAGGACCAGTAGCATCAAACAGGAAAATATTACTCTGATAATCTATAGTCATGGCATGGAGTTGTGTAGGTAAAACGAGAAGAGCATATCGGTTTGCCATTGTTGTAATTCTAGTTTGACTAGGGGGTAAAGTTGTGATGCTTGAGGAAGAACTTGAAACTAATGGAGGTGAACTAGATGATGATGAGGATGGTTGATTAATAACTAGTTTCGGTGATTGGATTGTGGTAGATACAATTGGTGAAGTTGTAGTAAAAGAATGTGTATTTACAATAAGTGAGGACTGTGCAGAAATTTCAGAGGCAGTAGTAGTAAGGGAAGCTATCTCAATAGATTGTTGAAGGTAAGCAATATCTATATTACTGATCAATTTAGAGGTCAAATCTTCTAACTTGTCAAAAGCATCCAAGACAGTTTATTTAAATCTAGATGGATAACCCTTTTTGACTCAATGAGTTGAGTAAACTCAAGGTCTAAGACTGTTTCATGGATGGAATTCTCAGGTTTAGTTCTAAATAATGAGAGGTCAAATGACAAATCAAAATGGATTTCCTCTAATGTTGACAACTCCTTAGGGAGTGAATTGGCTCTAGCTAGCTGGCTACTAATTGCCTGAGTTTGTTCATTTTTTGGTTTTCTTAGAATTTTGTCTAGGTCATCAACTATAGTTGCAGGGTTTGGATCTGGGTTTGCCCTGGTATAGTGAATCTTCTTGGGAGCCAGAATTTTAATTCTATAAACTGCTTTTATGAAATTTTTGAAAATTTACTTCACAAAATGAGCTTAAGGGGATTAGGATCAAATTTAAGTTTTCCATAAAGTTTTATGAGATTGAGGATTGAAATTCCCCGGTATGGTCACCAGAAATGTTATCAATGTTCCCCAATATGGTCGCCAGAAATGTTATTGAAGTTCCCCAGTATGGTCACCAAGAATGTTATCACTCTGATATTTCTTTTGAAGTATGAAGAAAGAAAAACCAAAAATAACCACAAACCACTTTTGGAGATCAGGACCTAGCGTTCCCGATGCTCAGAGAGGGCTCTCTCTTTAAGATTTAAATTTGTTTTAGTTAAGATGATTTTAGGCTAGTTATTACTTTCACTTGGGTTTTGTTTTGAAAATTTGGTGGTGGGATCAATTTACTTAGATGGATAGATTTTTGGCTTATACCATTGGGCTATGGAGTCAGATGTATGACAAACAACACTGGAATCAGTTCTAAAAATAGTGTCTACAGGGCAAGGTAGATGAGTTACTATAGATCGGAGAGGCTAAAAGGTGAATGGCTTCAAATCAGATCTAGGAAGCAATTAAGGGTTCCCTAGGTCAGACTTTGGAAGAAATGAAAGAAGTTAACCAGGATTGGAGAGCAATTAAGGGTTCTCAAATCTAGGTATCAGAAGAAAACATGTAAATAAATTACTATGCAAAATACAGTGTAATCAAATAAATTCTGAGTGATATTTTCAGTTATTTCATTTATATGTTAGAATGCATTTAAGATTATGAAGACACGTAAGAAAGGCAAAACAATGACACAAAGAAAGTACTTCACTGCAAATGGCTCATCTCATGAATCCTCTAGAAAAATGCTTTTATTACTTGCTCCAATATGTTGACTTGAAAATAGTACAATCACCCTTAGGTTCAATATGATAATAACTCTACAAATGTAAAATAATCTACCATAATACTTTGAATTTTGAAGTATTTATATAGAAGTATTTACAAAATATCTGAAACTATATTCATAACTAATCTAGGAAAAAAGAAATATCTTCTTGAAAGAAGATAGAGACAACTATTGAACTATTTCATGTTGTCCCTTTTATTTTGGTTTTGCTCGCTATAGACTTTGATTTTTAGCCTTTTATGCTGCTAGGCTGTTTGGCTTTCACTTTGGATGCCCTATTTTACTTTGACCTTTCACTTGATACTCTTTCATCTGATACACTTTAACCTTGCTGAAATATCCATATCCTTTTACCCTCCTGTTTCACTTTTTATTGTACATTTATAATTTGTTGTGTTTTTACTATAGTAAATTATTCATTTTTTCCCATATTTCTTCATCTGGTAATTGGATATTAATAATTTCTCTGTATATTTCATCTACGTTTGTGTATTTGGTAAAAGTGGGCTTATTAATAAATAGGTGTTTTACCTCATGCTAGAGGTAAAACAAGTTTTCAAATGTTTGGTACAACACTTTGCGTGTTGGCATGCCCTTCATAGATGCAGTCATCACCTATTATTTGGCTACTTCACTGATCTTTTTGTTGTAATATACCTATGTCATTAACTTATCATTTATAACTAAGGGATTAGGTAATCCCTTTTCTTTTAATAGCTCAAATTTAGTCATGAACCTATCAATGGCTAGTTGTGATGGGAATAATACTGAGAGGGGTGGGGCAAATCAGTGTTATCAAACTCTTATCAATTTATACAAATATTTTCAGATCTGACAATTGAAACTTGCATATACCTTCCAAACTTATAATTTAATTTATTCTTCAGATGTTTGCCATTAATCTGTATGTGAGAACCATAGAATAATGAGCAGGAACACAAAATAGACAGTCACACCAAGGAACACAAGATGTAAGGTGGAAACCTAATGTGGGTGAAAACCACCTGCCGCAATATGTCTCTATATTGTTTCAATTAGAAACTTCTTCTTACAATGATTTTGTATTGGTGCAGTCTTTTACCAGTATGTAGGCTGCAACCTACAGAGAGCTACAACCCTCTCTCGTTTTGCAGCTTCTTCTGGAAGGGAGCTACAACCCCCTTAGCTCTTGTACTAGCTGAAATACTAGTACGTAGGTGCTGACCTACAGAAGGCTACTACCTTTTCTTTCCTTCCAGGGACCACATTTCATCAATTTTCAAAGTGGATCCAAAACATCATGTACATGTGCATCACCCAATCGCCTTTAAACAAATAACTTCTCAGAATGCAGTAACCAAAAAATAACACCAGTAACCAGACACCAATTTAAACCTAGATCTCTACAGAAACAGATAAAAGAGAGCTAAAATATATTTCAAGAAAGGTCCGCAACTTCACTGAAGGAAACCTGTGGATATCTGCACTTCTGCCGTGATGAGTCTGTGCAACTCCACACCTGCACCTTCTCTGGTTCTGCGCACCTCCACACTGTGCCGTTTCCGCTCCTGCACACCTTCGTATTTAGACAGTTTATTAGTTCTCAAACATACCCCAGACTATCAAAATCACAGATCCATTCATGCGTCAAAGGGGTCCCAACTCTTCAGTAGATCTGACTTATAGTGCTCCGATTTCTCCTTGATTCAGATTTAACTATGTCTCACCAACCAATTATCATAAATTTAGATCTTTCTCTTCTTAAGATTTTCAACACTTGTGATTAGCCAAATGATCTCCTTTCCTCTTTATAGGCTATGCCTCACTCAAAACCATGGACCAAAACCATTGAGAAACAATACCACGGACCCAATACTTGGGTTCAATTCTTTTGGATGCAATAGCATGGACCAAAACCATAGGATCAAAAATTGTCGGACTAATACCATGAACCAACCATAAGATTTCCCATGTGTGTGCGCTTTTCTCTGCATGAAAGTGTGTCAACTTTTCTCTGCATGAAAGGAACTTTACTCTGCATGAAAATAAGTGAACGTTTCTCTGCATGAAACTGCGCGATCTTTTTCCTGCATGAAAGGAACTTTTCTCTGCATGAAAGTGCATGAACTTTTCTCTGCATGAAAGGAACTTTACTCTGCATGAAAGTGCATGAACTTTTTCCTGCATGAAAGGAACTTTTCTCTACATGAAAGTGCATGAACGTTTCTATGCATGAAAGGAACTTTTCTCTGCATGAAAGTGCGTGAAATTTGTTGCACTATAATTTATCATCTGAGGTGAGTGGGTTGCCATCAAGTACAACATATGTATCATAATGCCAACAATCTCCCCCTTTGGACTTTATGGCAACAACAACAAATCACTCTTCCCCCTTTGACATCAAGGGAAAAGGGGCGGACTACCATACTCCCCTTGAGTACCTGCAGAAAACTCTAAACGAGCTCCCCCTTTGTATATGCTCTGTGCCTTAAATGTTGTCTGCAAAAAAGATGTTCTACAAGAAATAACATGACTCCATACATTATAAGTAACCTTCCTATCATCAAGACTCATACATACATCCATCTCCCATCCAAGTGGGAATACACTAGATAGAGAAAACTTATTCATCCTAGGCATAGTGGGGAAACCAAAATAGGTCATTACATGACCTTGATATGAAAATAAGTACATGACATAGAGACAAGAACAACTATCAACAGAATCAACCTTCAGACCAACACACATTGATCTACTCAACCAGAAATCTCTTGAGAAATCAAACCAAGGACTTCTAAGATAATGCCAACAATGCGTCATTAGAAGAATATATGCTCCCGCTAAACCTGTGCCAGATGATCTCTGATAGACCCATTTGACCCACATAGACCGGCAAATGTACATGTATCCACCTGTGTACGACAGACAAGATTCAACAGTAGGATGATGCATCAACAACCCCCACCTTCTGTCTGAGGTATTCAAATGTCTCCTCGGGCAATGGTTTTGTGAGTATATCAGCAACTTGTTCCTTGGAGGGAACATACTCCAATTTGACCTTTTGTTCCAGCACTTGTTCCCGAAGAAAATCATACTTGATTGGTATGTGCTTGGTCTTTGAATGCATGACTGGGTTCTTTGAAATGTTGATTGCACTTGTATTATCACATAAGATGGAGATAGGTGGAGTACAAGTGATTTGAAAATCCTGCAAAGTTTGCATCATCCAAAGGAGTTGTGTGCAACAAGATGCAACAACCACATATTCTGCTTCAGCTGCAGATAAAGCAATTGAATTCTGTTTCTTGCTGAACCAAGATACTAATCTGGAACCCATAAAGAATGCACCACCACTAGTGCTTTTTCTGTCTTCCACACTTCCAGCCAAATCTGCATCTGTATAAGCATGAGAGTGAGATCTGTATCTCTAGGATACCATAGACCATAGTTTTGAGTTCCTTGAAGATACTTGAAAATTCTCTTTACTGCCTAAAGATGAGTTTCCTTTGGATTTGCCTGAAATCTTCCAACTATTCTGACTGCATGCATGATGTCTAGTCGGGTTCCTGTTAGATAGAGAAGACTACCAATCATAGATCTATAGGTTGGTTGATGCACTGCTGCCGAGTCATCATTTGCACTGAGGCTGCATCCTGTCACCATTGAGGTACATACAGGTTTCGAATCCTCCATCCCATATTTCTTCAAGATCTGCTTGAGGTACTTGGTTTGAGATAAAAATATACCGCCTTCATTTTGTTGGATTTGTAAACCAAGAAAATATGTCAGCTCTCCTATCAAGGACATTTCGAATTCTTTCTACATCACCAAGGCAAAATTTTGACTCATAGCTTCTTCATTGCTACCAAATATAATATCATCAACATACACAACAAGTATTAGCAATTTGTCATTTTCAATTTTTATATAAAGATTTCTATCTACCAATCCTTTTGAAAAACATTGTTGATGAAGGTATTTGTCCAGACGATAGTACCAAGCCCTTGGAGCCCGTTTAAGACCATAAAGAGCCTTTTTAAGTCTGCATACACGTTTTGGATCATTTCCAAGAATGAATCCATATGGTTGCTCAATGTACACTTCTTCTTCTAAGTCTCCATTCAGAAAGGCAGATTTCACATCCATTTGAAATACTTTGAATTTATGAAAGCTAGAGAGAGCAAGGAACATTCTGATGGCCTCAGGTCTAGAAATGGGAGCAAATGTTTCTTCAAAGTCTATTCCTTCTTGTTGAGCATACCCTTTACAAACAAGTCTGGCCTTATTTCTAACAACTTCCCCATTTTCATTCAACTTGTTTTTGAA
>APFE030000911.1:0-25868 GCA_000404065.3 Pinus taeda
CCTACTTGGGGACATGTGCTCTTCTTGAGAGGGCATGATAGCCTCAAAGTCTCATCATGTACATATAAGGAATATCTCCATATCAACAAAAGACCATACCCAAAATCTACCTTTATCAAGAAAAGGCAAGACATCAATTTACTACTTAAGGGATCTTATTCATCTCTATACTATTGCTAAAAAAACTTACTGTAGCAAGTTAATTCTCTTTATACCTCTATTAACTCATGCTTGGTGATTGAGATTAATTTTTAGCCTCATTCACTTTTGAAATGCTATTATAAACAATTATTTGGGGAGCAAGGAGAAGGTCCTGCAAAAATGATACATATCAGTGCTTCACCTTTTTGGTTACTACTTTCATTGAATTCACTATGAATCCATCTAGTATACAACAATCTACACACATGAGGTCGGTCTACATCAACATTTTTATATACACAAGCGAATAGAGTAGTTCAATTTGTGGTAGAATCTCCAACTTGTTTTATGTCAAGGAGAGATCCTTTAAACCTAATTATCATGTTTTTTAGTTTAGAGTGTGCTCCTTTCCAAAATTCCAAGAAAAATAAGTAGGCATCTCCATTGGCCATAAATAACTAAAAATTGTTGGCACCTGTTTGAAGTTATATGAACTTGTATGTGAAGAGAACCTATTTGAATCATGGACCATTAGGATCAAAGATACTTCTTCTAGTGCTATTGTATTGCAAATTGTTACCACTAAAACTCTTCCTACAAGGAAAATTCTTAACCTTATTCTAATTTAGAATAAAACTAGAATACAGTGTTATTTCTAACTTTAAAAAGTGTGTAGGGATAGTAAACATACAATTCTGCTACATTGTTCATTGAGTGTGAGGTCAAAGAATTGTATAATAGGAATTGTTTCACCATCTATCCACTGTCTTGAAAAATCTCTCAACATTTTTTAGTGTGCCCACAAGGATAAAAGTACAAAAAATAAACCAAAGGTCTCAAAATTTTCCCTTTCTGTTATATGCTATAGCCATATTTGTATTCCTAGTTGCATACTAGTACTAAAGAGATTTGATAATGGGCCTTTATTCTATTAGTGTTGCATTTCATAATAATTGAAATTAATGCTCTTACCTTTACTCTTGCGCAAGAGGCATTGTATCTTTTGTAAAATGGTTTTAGTTATCATGCCAATGAACAAATCAGGTTTAAAATTAAATATTCAGACAAAAGAAAGTAGGTACATTATTGTGGCACATATATATGCTAAAACACTAACAATTTCAACCTTATGTTTGTCAAATTAGCATTATAGGAAAAATTTGGAAATCTCATTGCTCAAGTAATTAATTATCATACTCAAATCTTCAAGTACTCAAGTATTGCACTGTTGAAACACTTTATTTATATAGAAAAGATGAAGTACATGTACATATTTGCAGCTTATCAAAAGCTAGAAAAATTTTAAGCTCTCCTAACCCAAGATAGGGAAACCAAGAAAACCCTAACAACAAACTCCTCCTAGATAGGAATCACACCTAACCAAAGCTGGTCACTTAACCAAGAATCCTCAACAACCTAGCATCATCAACTACAATGAAATTCATGGCATGAATTTTGGTATGTGTGATCCAGGTGAAGGTTGGTGGCCACCCACCTATCCCACTTGGACCCCCACAACTGTCTCTTTCAATTTTTTAGTTCCCTTAATTGTAGCACAATTTACTATTTTTAGCAGTTTTTTGGGTCCTGAACTTCCAGAGCCATTTTGAGGCCCTAAACTACATTTTCTTGGGAAAACTAGGAGCAACATAGGTCCATGGACTAATGTTGCTCATCCCAAAGTTGTAGTCCTCGGATAGATCTTTCTAATGAAGCATTGTGCACGCCAAACGGAGATTGTATGCCAAAGTTACAACCCCGTGAAGTTGATGTACTAATTTACCCAAAATGGGGCCCATATTTTGGCGCTTCATCTTCTATTAAAGAAGAAGAAGCTGAAATTTCTCTCACAACTTGTTTGAGAATCCAATTTGTGTGTTTTCTCCAATTTCTGTGATGTCAATGACCCATTCATGTTCGGATCAAGGGGCGTCCATCGAAGAAGCTGTTATTATTTGTAAGATAACAATGAAATTTCCATGAGAGAAAATAACATGTGAAGTAATACACGCATCAGAAAATAGACCAGATCAATTAGGAGTCTTGTCTGATGCACCTTGACTCATGTGATAAATAGAGTGATGGTGGGTATATCTATGTTCTTCAAGTGAAAACACACTATTAGGATGTTGCAGCCCTGCAAACATTCACACAGTACATTATCAACATCAACAACAACCAGTGCTCAAAGTTAAGAGCAAAGACATAGCAAGAAACCTAGAAAATCACCAATTTGTGTGATGTCAGTGACCCAATCATGTTCGAATCGAGGGGGATCCATTGAAGAATTTTTTGTATCTGTAAGATAACAACGCAATTTCCATCTAAGAAAATAATAAAATGTGAAGTAATACATGCATTAGAATACATACTGCATCAATTAGGAATCTCGTGAGATGCACCTTAATTGATGTGATAGTAGAGTGATGGTGGGTTGGTCTATGTTCTTCAAGTGAAAGAACAATATTGGGATGTTGCAGCCTTGCAAACATTCACACACTACATTAACAGCATCAACAACAACGAATGCACAAAGTTAAGAGTAAAGACATAGCAATAAACCTAGAAAATAACCATTTTTTGTTATGTCAGTGACCCAATCATGTTTGAATCAAGGGGGATCCATTGAAGAAGTTGTTGTATCTGTAAGATAATAATGAAATTTACATCATAGAAAATAATAACATGTGAAGTAATACGTGCATCAAAATACAAACTACATCAATTGGGAGTCCCATCAAATGCACCTTGACTAATGTGATAAGTAGACCATTGGTGGGTTTGTCTATGTGCTTCAAGTGAAAACAAAATATTGGGATGATGTAGCTCTGCAAACATTCACACACTACATTAACAACATCAACAACAACCAATGCACAAAATTAAGAGCAAAAACATAGAAACAAACCTGGAAAATAACCAATTTGTGTGATGCCAGTGACCCAAACATGTTTGGAACGAGGGGGATCCTGTGAAGGAGTTGTTGTATCTGTAAGATAATAATGCAATTTCCACCAGAGAAAATAATAACATGTGAATTAATACATGCATCAGAATACAAACTATATCAATTAGGAGTCCCGTCAAATGCACCATGACTTATGTGATAATTAGAGCAATGGTGGGTCTGTCTATGTGCTTCAAGTGAAAGCACAGTATTGGGATGTTGCAACCTTGCAAACATACACACACTACATTAACAACATCAACAACAACTAATGCACAAAATTAAGAGCAAAACATAGCAACAAATTTGGCAATTATGACATTTTTATCTAAACATATTGATATCATCTCCCTACAAAACGTATTTGGGACAATAGAGGGTGCATTGTTGGAGCGAGGAAAACCATGCTTGTTGAGGTGTTGAAACTGAAATGTTTCATCTTCAAATGCAAGGACATTCAAATCAATATCCAAGCTGACATTTTTTTTTGCTTCTTTTATTTTTCTTTTTAGGACTAAGGAAACTCTTTTTCCTCTTCAAACATGACTCATAAGCACCCAACCCAAGGGTGAAATCATAATCCATAATATGAATATCATTAGCATCATCCAAAAAACATTTAGCCAGATCAATCAACTGTTTTGTTTTTCTCACAGTAGAAGGAGGACTATTCTAAAATAGGTCTAGATAGCCAAACAACTCCTCTCTCAACAAATTAAGTTTTTCAACATTGTCATCGCCCATATTAGTTGTGATAGTATATGCATCAAGGTTTTGTGCCTCTATACTTATCTCAAATACGGGCATTCAAATTATTTGGTGTGGTATCAAGATCCAATAAAGGGTTTAAATCCATTTAGGAATGCAGCCAATCTACCTTTATGGCATGCTTGCAAATTTTGCAACAAATAGAACATGGGCAATCACAAGTGATAAAATTTTTGTGATTCCATATGATAAGATATTCCTTATCAAGTTTACTTTGACTCCTCACGCAATAACCGTGAGATATGCTCTCATAAGGCTTGCAATCATTGTCTATAATTCTTCTAGCCTTTTACATTGATGACTCAAGTTGTGTCACTTTCTTGTGGTTGTTCAAATATCCTTCTTCTTTTTAAATTGCCTTGAATTGATAACATGGTTCAAACTTTTTTAGGAGAGTATAAAATAGCCAATCCATCCTACAAGAACATTTCTTTCATCTATCACATAGAAAGGTTGTCTTGAGATAATCATGGTATGAATCCACAACATTATTTGTCTCCTAGTTTGCACGAGGAAAATCTCAACGGCCTTTATCCCACATCCCTAAATGGAAAAACTCAATTAGTAAATAAATCTTGTCCTTATGAAACAAAAAACGTACAAGCATAAGAAATAGTATGCAAACTTACGAATCTTATCACTAGCAACCCAAATCTTGTCCATTGATTGCATTATCCACTTCATGACTAGAACAATCTTTCATGATATGACCAAGTTCATTGAACATCTCTTTTTCTTTTTTTGATCTACTGACCAACCGATTAACATTCTTTAGCCATTCCCTCCTTATGTTCCAAATATACAAGATCACTTCACATTTGGTGATTCTCCTGCCACATTTAATTCATTTTAAGTGAGAAAATTTTAGAATGAATGCAACTTGCAATGTCAAATAAGAATATTGACGTTAACTCAAAGGAATGATCTCAGCCATAAAAACATCAACCATGAAGGCATTGACCTTCCAAGAGGACGAAACTCAAAACACCTATGCATGAGGCTCTCTAGCCATAGTGCTATACATTGTGATGTATTACCTGACATCAACACCCATGCACCTAGTACCACACTTTGTTTCTCATCAAACACTGCAAGTGTGTACAAATGATACTGTTATATTAAATAAAATGAAATTAATTTTAAGTCATTAATCATATTGAATCGTTATAAAAAAATGATTTTATTAAAGAAATCATTGGAAAAAATACTCACTCCATATTTATTTGTACTGAACATCGAGTCCATGGCTATCAAGCTATTGTGGGATAACTTGACCATAGTTTCCAGCATCCATTTTGTTTGTATTCTAGCTATAAAAGGGATCTCTCCACCATTGGGCTTCTGGTAGAAGAAGAAATCATTATGGTGTTTTTGATACCAGAGATTCACACTCATTTCATCTTTGTTATGCAGTTGATAATTTTCTTTCATTAAACGATTATAGATGTTTACAATATTTTTTTTCATAAGAAAAAATCCCTATCTTGAGCTATAGCATATATGTCAAGATATTTCTTAATATGCATTTTACAAACAGAGTCAATTGGCAGTTGAAGAAAAAAGCAACTTTCTAAATAAGAAACCATGTCCCTTGAAAGTCTTGGTTTATTCTGAGGAACATCATCACATAAAGTGTTTTGTTTTCCATGACAAGGCCATCCTTGCCCATATTCATGATAATACATGTTGTATGTTATTATTGTTGTGTCAGGATCCTGAACAATAACCTTTATGATAAAATGGCATTGGCAACCCCTCTTTTTGGCAATTGAATGCCTTGGTTTGGTTTTCCATTCTTCTCTCTTGTCATATGGACCATATGAGCAATGAACTACAAAATAAACTTTCAAATGTCAACACACCTGATAAATTATAAAGCACTATTAATATCAACATATAAACAATGCTTTTCTAAACTACTTACAGTTCCCATCATAAAGAAGCATTAGCCCTTGTGCTTGGGAGTTTTCTTTTTTAATGCAGGAAGGAACATCGAGCATCTGGATTTGATTCCTCTCCTTTAATAAAATAAGTAATTATTTCTTTTGGAATTTTTGCAGCCGGGTTAATATTCATGTTTTTTTTATACTTCAGACTAAATTAAATATTTACTAGAAAAAATGATTTTCTCTTTAGGGTCTTGCACCTCAAGACCCATGATTGTCTACCATTTCTTTTCCATGTTGTCTCATTGTCTGCTAAAAAGGTGGAAACATATTAAGAAGATGAATGGATGAAAATCTATAGCATAGGTCAAATCACGCATTAAATCAAGGCTCCAACTCTATTAAATTAATGGAAATGTCAATATAAAGCCAAAGAAGCCGCATGGTGCTAGGACAAACCACACCAAGTTATTCTTCTTGCAAGCTCTGTTATTTTTTGTTCCTCTGTAATTTGAGTCCCATCAACTTGAGGTCTAAATTGAGATGCTTTTAGTAGTATCTATGTTCTCTTAATCAATTGAGATGGTATATGGAATTCATTGAAATTGATTGGTATTCAATAAATAAAACTATAGTGGTGCCTAATATATTGTAGCATGTTTCTCTTCTACTTGTTTCATTACTATGTGTTGCATATGATTCACATTTTAACTTCATGATTATTGGATTTTATTAACATTTTTTTTATTAGTTACACTATTAAATCCCATGGACATCATAACCAAGTTGATCAATTGATTAAGGCAATAGCAGGCTTCTTTTAACAACCATCTTGGGAAAGATAAATGTCTTTTTTCTGAACAGTAATAGAATTGCAAGTTCTGTTGAAACATGTACAGAAGGTTGTTGAGTCTTTTTGGTGACTTAAGAGGTTTTATTACTCAATTTCTCTTATAATATGGCTTAACAATTATAAATATAGAGGGGTTAGATTATTTATTCCATTTCATCATGACCAATCGTTTGTCTTGTTGGAAATGCCATCCAAAACTCAATTTTCTTTCCCTAAGCCTTGCAAATCTACCTTAGAAAAGCGTTAGAAAATGATTTTCCAGCACATGTAGGAAAATATTTATATGCGCCCACACCATCATTATACAAGAATTTATTCTTTACTGAATGAAGATAGTTCTTACCCATATCCACAAGAAAAAAGCATGTTGGAAAGCATTATTCATAGCATAAGGTAACCATCAAGTAATTGGTACTCTCGTAAAAACTGAGTGAACTGGAATTATAAATTCAGTTTGTTAATGGAAATTTGGTGTGCAAATCATTTTGATACATGGAAAATAGTGAAATGGATTAATAAAAGGATAAGTTGAGGGCAATTGAACCAAAAAATTCATTTGTTGGTTGCATAGTTAGGGTTCCTTTAACGACAACATGTCTCTCTTGAATTTCTAAGAGAAACTCTATTATTATAAATTGTAGCTTTGTTCCAAAAAACAAAACTATCTATACATTGTGGATATCAAATGACAATAAACCCAAAGAACTTAATCGAAAACCTTGCCAAGATTATTAACTCCTATCATCAATAACTCACTGTCATAGTAGTCCAAGGATTTTTTGCACTTACAACTAAGGGAAATAAAGAGAGACAAACGCATGAATACCACCCTTCTCAAAGAAATAAATCCAACCAAGAAAGAGGATGCATATTCTAAGTGTAGATCAGTTTAGATCACTTATGCCATCTTTCTCATAACTTTTGGTGGGAGTGACTAGCCAAGTGGAGACTAGACTGAGGTCCTCATATTTATAGCCAACCTGTCATGAGGAGACATATACAAGAAGTAATAGTGGATAAAAGGTACCATTGGTGATCCACTAAACCCCATTCTCAAACCTGATTCCATGAAAAGAATCTTCTACCAAAACCAGATGCTATAACCATTCACATCATATACAATAGCCATCTATGACAATTTGAAGGTGTATGGCTTGGTTTACATTGAAGGGTGTAGTGAGTCACAAACAAGCATTTAATGGTATAGTCTGGGATCAAACCTTGGTATTAGTTTATGTAAAACATCAATTTGAGTAGCAAGTCTATTCTATAAACACAAATTGATACCCCTTAAGTACACAATAACTTAGGTTTCGAGTTATCCATGCCACTACTTATTACAGGTATCTCTTTACTCATTTCAAACCAAAATCTAAATCTAGTAGACTGCAAATTCTTCTTTTCAGTGATGGGGGCATCAGGATCAACTCCTAACCCTATGCCTTTTGGTATTTTCTCCACAGCTAGCAGTTCAGGATGCAGTTGTTCATTTGCATCTTTGGGCCAGTAGAAAGTGTAATATGATGGGTTATTTTCTCTTTTGGGTTTTGGGTGAGGAAATCATTCTACCATGGTCTTGTTAGGATCTACCTCTGTAGCCATGATTTCTTTCACCTCCATCTATGAGTGTATATTTCAAATAGTTCCTTAGATGGCCTACTCTCATGATCATTTGGAAATAGCTTATGTTTTCCCTTTATTGCTACTATGAAAAAAGGGGAGTCATATTACCAACACTTGTAAAAGGGAAACTTCATCTCCTCCATGATTATTGTAGCCTCCCTACCACCTTTCTTGTTTGAGAAGGCATATCCCCCATGGAAATGGGGTAAGTGATATGAATCTTCCTCTTTGACTTCAAAAAACATGCTTCATCAATATACACCAATTTCCTTACATATTTGAATACCAAAATCCTAAGAATAGGGATCATGAGAAGACTATAATGAGCCAACTTTGACCCATACATTTTGATATATTTGAATTATTCTCCTAAAAATAATTCCCCCCCTCCTATGCTTAGTGCTCACCTGAACATAGAGTTTAATTTCTTTGGGCATCCTTCTCAGTTCCTTCCTTGTTATGACTACAAATGATGTATACATAAACTTATTGATATAATTGATTAGGGAAGAGTCCTTCTCATTTTTCCTAACTGAGGGTATCCAATCAAAACACTCGGTTAGTTTACCATATTGGAATAACTATAGATGTAGGTGTGTTAGGGAGTTTATTTGGTATAAGATGCATAGGTTGTGAAAATTTCTGAATCTAATAAACTTGAAATCCTACTATAGTAATCTGATTTACATTACCTACTTGTATTCTTCATTTAATAGTTATTTTCTAAAACATTCAGAAAATATTACTGTAAATACGCTGCAGCCTACACCACTATACAGACAAAGTACTAAAAAATAAATGAGACAACCATGCAAAGGACACACTTATTTTTGGACTAAACGTCCCCAGAAAAACCCAATGCAGGAAAACCAGTGCAGAAACTTTGAGGGTTTTCTATTATTAAGCAGAAGTTATGAATACAAATGTTGATTTCCCTCCTGAAAACCATTGATAGAAAAATACAATAACGAAGAACCTAAGTGATTTTTACCTCACTTCACCCAGTAGAGTTCGACTAATCTGGTAGCAAACCTGGCTGGCCCCAACTACAACTGTGATGCCCCTTCGCAGTAACTGTGTGGGTCTGCATGGAGCTCTCTGAGGTTCTACGTCAGCACTTCTGCCCACCCCGTCAACTTTCGCGGTTATTCCGACCGTTTTCGGTAGCTCCCCGGCTTTCTAGGTGGAAGGTGGTTCTTCCTCTGCACTAGCCCTCCTAGCTCTGCATCAAGGTTTCATGGGCCCAGACTGGCCCAACATTAGCTCTCCCGACTACTGCGCTGCCTCCACAAGTTTCTCTCTGCCTCTCTATCTGTATTCCTGAACTATCACTGCCCCTCAGCGACAAGATATCCCCAATCGATTTCCCTCCTGAGAACTTCTCACCTCATAAAATCAATTTCCTCAATCTCTTTGTGTGTCTTCTCCAACTGACCCCAAGCCTCCATTTATACTTTTCTTGTTGAGAAATCAACAACCAAGATTAAGTCTCTAATAAACAGCTAATATTAAAATTAGACTTGATCCTCATCACTTAGAAGCTTCTCACCCATATTTACATTAATACCCATTAATATTTTAATTTTCCTAAGTTTAGACTTAGGAACCCCATTAAAAATATTAATTATTTTAATAAAATACGATCCAGGTGGAATTTCACCAAACGATTTCTGGGTCTTGGAGATATCATGTGTTATAGCCACTCCACAAAATTTCGGAGCTAGATCACATCAGGTGCTACCCAAATAGCATCACTCACTCTTAGTGAGGAATATGCTCTTGCAAAAGTATCACACTGATCCACGACATCAGTCCTCTGCACTAATTATGCTCGGCCTGTTTCCCCTCATCCACTGCATTGTTGATGCTCGACCTGCTGCCCCTCATCCAATGCACTACTACAATCTTTATTGTTTCCCATGACACTGTCACTACCACCTCTGTACTGTAGCTCCCTCTCAATATGTTACATCATGCTGCGCATAACACTGCCACTGCTAGTTGTTGCACTGTAACTCAGTTGCTGAGAAGTAAGCAACTGAAATGCCACCCAAAAATTGACATGTTGATCTGTCTGGATGCCCCATTATGCTGAAGCTACCTCTGCTACTAATTTGTGCTGACCCTCTGATGCTTCTGCATTGCTGTTGTATATGCTTCATGCTTCCTGCACTGCTGCAACACTCCACTACGCTACTTCAGACTTTGGCACTCTAGCTCTGCCACTATTACTCCATCATCCCTTGCACCAACTGAATCTCGTCATTTTTCTACTGTCATGAAGGGCTCCCGTAGTCGTATATGATTCAAGAGTTTCAGCACCTCAAGGATCTTGACCCTCTACTGTAGTCCCCCCAAATACAGCGCAATATCACCCCACCTCTTCTCTAGAGGTGCACGAGTGTTCATGGAACAATCATCATCATCACCCTCTTTGTCATCTTGCACCAGAGTAGCCTTTGAGTCAGACTTCTCTTTTTTACCCTTCTTCCGAGGGCACTGTGTGGCAAAATGTACCATTTCTCCACATCTGAAGCGTCTGTCTTTGGATATGTCTTTATTTTTCCTCTTTTGTTTCCCTTGTTGTCTCGCTAATGCGATAGTTGTATCCTCCTCTTCCTCCTTCTTGGCTTTGATCCCTTTGCTACTGCTTCCCACCTTGGTCAATCATCTGATCTCTTCCTGTCAAAGAGCTACCCACATCTCCTCCCAATTGGGGAGAGAAGCCCTACCCAAGATGCTTCGGACAAAGGTTTCCCAGTCTTCAGTGACTGCATTCAGGGCAGTCTTGACCATGAATTTAGGATCTAGTGTAGACCCTACAAAATTTAGTTGGTCTCGAATCCTCTGCAACCTAAGAAGGAAGGGATCGATCTTTTCTCCCTTCTGCATCTGAAACTATCTCAACCGGATCTCAAGAAACATCTTCCACTGAATGGAAGTTCCCTTGTACAAGGTGGTCAATGACTCCCATATTTCCCTTATTGTGTCCTTCTCAGAAATATATGGGATCACATGATCCTTGACCCCATCTAAGATCATGCACTTTGCTTTAGCCTGAGCCTCATCATACTTCTTGAGAGGATCAACATCAATCAGAACAACAATCATCTTCAAGGCATAATCCTTGATGCGAATTTTGTCCAAAATTGTCAAGAGCATGGCCTTCCAAATGAAAAAGTTGGATGCTCCATCCAACCTGTCCTAATCCCTCAGTCCATTAACTACCATCTCTGCTCAGATATATGTCGAACTGGTTCTCTTCTCCCTCTTCCATTGCTGCCCCAACAAAACTCAGATCTGGATTTCTTTGGCATTAGAAATCCTCTAAGGAACGAATTCCCTCTGAATTTTGATTTCCTTCATGGAAATCCTTCTACCAACCATTGTCAAACCACCCCTCTTCAATCTCTCTTTGCTGCTGCTCAGCACTAGATCTAGATTTCTTGGCAATAAATCTTCTGAGGAAATGATTCCCTCTACTTTGCTTCTACCTCACTAGGTATTGTTATGTACCAACAGAATCAACACCCCACCAAAAACTCCAAATGAGGTCTTCGCGACATCTCTAGCCCCGACAACTAGAAAAACAAGACTCAACAGTCTCTGCACTGGCCCAACAATCACTGTATTGCCCTTTGCAGCTACAACGTCACACAAACAAGTTGACCCAGGCTTTGTGTGAGCCTCCCTTTGTGACTGTGTCATCCGTCCTCTGCTCTCTTGGCTAAAAATTGTGTTGTATCTCAAGATAGTTGTCTTCAACATAGATTATCCTCTTTCCTTTCATTGATGGCTTCAGTCCTCCTTGATCTGCAATTTCTCTTATACCATGAGAAAATTTATGAATCTAATGAACCATAAATTGTACTGCAGTAAACTGATTTACATTACCTACTTGTATTCTTCATTTAACAAGTTATTTTCAGAAATATTCAGAAAATATTATTATAACTACATTGCATCCTACACCACTATACACATCAAGTACTGAAAAATAAATGAGACAACCATGCAAAGGACACACTTATTTTTGGACTAAACGTCCCCGCAAAAACCCAATGCGGGAAAACCAATGTAGCAGCTCTGAGGGTTTTCTACTATTAAGAAGAAGTTTTGAATAATACAAATGTTGGTTGCCCTCCCGAAAATCCAGTGATAGATAAATACAATGGCAGAGAACCTAAGTGATTTTTACCTCACTTCACCTCGGTAGAATCTGGCTAATCCGACAGCAAAATTGGCTGGCCCCGGCTACAACTGCGTTGTCCCTTCCCAGTAACTACATGGGCCTATGTGGAGCTCTCTAAGGCTCTACGTTAGCACTTATACCCAATGTGTCAGCTTTCCCGTCTTTTCTGACAGTTTTCGGCAACTCCCTGACTTTCTGCGTGGAAGTTAGTTCTTCCTCTGCGCTGGCCCTTCTGGCTCTGTGACAAGGCTAGGTGGGCCTAGACTAGCCCAACGTCATCTCTCTAGGCTACTTCGCTTCCTCCACAATTTTGTCTCCACCTCTTTTTCTATATTCTCGAACTATCCTTGCCCCTCAGCTGCAATATCTCCCCAATTGATTTCCCTCCTAAGAACTTCTCACCTCAAAAAATTGATTTCCTCAATCTCTTTGTGTGTCTTCTCCAACTGACCCCAAGCCTCCATTTATACTTTTCCTATTGAGAAATCAACGGCTGAGATTAAGTCTCTAATCAAAGGCTAATATTAAATTAGACTTGATCCTCATCACTTAGAAGCTTCTCACCCATATTCACATTGATACCCATTAATATTTTAATTTTCCCAAGTTTAGACTTAGGAACCCCATTAAAAATATTGATTATTTTAATAAAACACAATACAGGTGGAATTTCACCAAACAATTTTTGGGTCTTGGAGATCTTGTGTGTTCTAACCCCTCCACAAATTTCGGAGCTATAGCACATCTGATACTACTCAAAAATCAACAGAGGTAAATGAGGTAAGATGTAGTATTGTAATTCTCTTGAAAAACAGATGTAACTATGCTTTTAATCATAGAGATTTTAAAGTTCATTACATTTTATTTTTATCATTTTTAGTTTTAATAATTTTTTTAATTCATCAAAAATATGTATAAAGTTTGACCATGTATATTTTAAACTTGTGAGCCCGAAGGCCTGGTGTGTATTTGCTAATTTACAATAATTTATCCAGCGGTATATCTGGGAGTCATCCACCGTCTCACATTTATATACACACCAACATTTGACCTCAAACCTTATAAGGTAGAGAAGAAACAGTGGCTTCGTTAAAACAAAAAAAAAAAAAATTGGCTTATTATCCCTCTTACCTAGTGGCTGTTGTTGGCGTGCAATTCTCACCTCGTCCGACGAACTCTTGGTATGTAGGGTTTATAAATATGGGGACCTGTCTGGGCATTCCATGTGTATATATCTATTTGTGTGGTTGCATTACTCACATATAGAAAGAGTGTTTCCAATTTAATTCCGTGAATATTTGTACACACAGAGGAGGAAAGAAAAAGTAATCTGGTCATGGGGGAGAAGTGGGCGTTGTGTGTTTGGTGCGCGGAGGAGATGGCACCGTCTTTCTGGTGCGGCCTCAACGTCATAAGTGGTAATTAAAAAACTGGAAAGCTATGATCTGTGATTAAATCTAGTTAAAGTCTGGATAGATGACAATCGTCAGTTGGGTGATTGATCGGCGTGCAAACAAGCCCGGATCTTAATTTAGAAAATGGATGCAATGAGTTCCAATCAAGACCGTTTGTTGGTTGACCGATCGTATGGTAATCACGCTGGAATGTGCCTGTGGGTTAATACATTGGGGGACTGATGAGTTATTCAAAGAAATTTAACTTCCTTGAGTTTGGACAAGTGAATGTGCTAAGGTTGGAGATCACGCGATAGTCGTTGATCTGATGGAGTGGAATCGACAATGCTGATTGAACAAGATAAAGTGAGCATTGGTATATGTGTTAAGGTTGTGGAATAGCTAAAAGGTAAGGTTAAGTGAGGTTTATGGTATATTTATATTATACAAGAGTTATAATAGAAATAAGCCGAATTAGCCTATTATGGCTTAAGTAGGGTTTTAACCAAAGTTCAAGGACTATGGTATGGTTGATAAGGGCGAGTGATTAAAAACCAGAGTTAAAATGGTATGGTTAAGATGTGCGGGTAATAAGATAGGTTATAATATTTCCGCTCAAAGGGTTTATTAAAGTTTAACTGTTGGATAGTTAAATAAAATGTTTCCGCATACTGTTTAATTAAGAACATTAAAACTTGGTTATAAAGGGTTTTAAGAGCTGGACATTCAAGATGACATAAGTCTATTGTCTCCTAAAATAGTAGAGGAAGATTATCAGATAGCACTGAAAGCTGAAGAAAAACTCATGGGGAAGCAGTGTGCCAGACGGAGAGGTACTTTCTGAGGAAGGGGAAGTCAAGGTGGTAGAGGAAGATCTACAGCACCTAAAGATGGAGCTAGCAACAGCGCAACCCAACATGCACCCACAGGAGGTGATGCAAGAGGCAGAGGGATTTTTTCTAGAGGAGGAGGAGGCAGAGGAACAGACAGAGAAATAAGATGTTATAGATGTAACAAGCTGGGACACAGAGCTTTTGAGTGCCCAGAGAATGCATAAACAAATCAGAGGAATGCCATTGTTGCTCAAGCTGAGGGAGAAGCAATAGTAGTAGTAATGACAGAAGAGGAAAATATACCAGAGAGAGGAGAATCTTTAGTAGTTAATAAAGTTTTGCTCAAGCCAGCAAAGGAGATAGTGGAACCATCACAAAGAAATACTTTATTCAGGATAGTGTCTAAAGTCCAAGGTAAATGATGTCAGATGATCATTGCTAGTGGCAACACTGATAATTGGGTCTCTACAGAAGTGGTGGAGAAATTGAAGTTGAAGATAATGAAACATCCAACACCTTACAAGGTGTCATGGTTGCAAAAGGGACATCAACTTTTAGTGAATGAACAGTGTGAAGTGGAATTTCAGGTGGGAAAGTATAAAGATAAATTTGTTTGTCATGTGATGCTAATGGATGTGTGTCACATATTGCTTGGAAGACCTTGGCAATAACAGAGGAGCGATGCATAATGGAAAAAGAAACGCCTACAAGTTTGGAAAGGATGGTGTCAATCATACATTGTTGCCTCTGCAAGAAGAAGATGTACCAAGAAAGAAGACTGATCCAAAAACTCTGTTACTTGGAGGAAAGGAATACTTGAAGCAGATTAAAGAAAATGAGGTAAATTTTGTTGTAATTTGCAAGCCCAAGGTAATAATGACTTCTACTAAAGTTTCTAATTTACCCATTGAAATTCAAGAAATGTTGGAGAAATATTGTGATATTATTGTTGATGATTTGCCTAATGAATTACCACCCATTAGAAGAATCAACCATCATATAGATTTGATACCTGGAGCAAGTCTACCTAACAAAGTAGCTTATAGAATGACTCCTACAGAAAATGAAGAGGTTAGAAAGCAGGTGCAAGAATTGCTTGACAAAGGGCTGATCAGAGAAAGTTTGAGTCCTTGTGCAGTGCCAATAGTGTTGAGTCCAAAGAAAGATGGAGGTTGGAGAATTTGTACAGATTCAAGAGCCATCAATAAAATCACAATCATGTATAGATTTCCTTTTCCTAGAATTGAAGATTTAATGGATTTCTTGAGTGGAGCAAAGTAATTTTCAAAACTAGATCTTAAAAGTGGGTATCATTAAATCATAATAAGAGAAGGGGATGAGTGGAAAACCACTTTTAAGACAAATGAGGGACTATATGAGTGGAGAGTAATGCTTTTTGGGTTGTCAAATGCACCAAATACATTTATGAGACTCATGAATGAAGTTCTTAAAGAGTTCATTGGTAAATTTGTAATAGTATATCTAGACGATATATTAGTTTACAGCAAGTCTAAGGAGGAGCATATGAGGCATTTGAATTATGTCTTACAAAGACTGCAGCAAGAGAAATTATTGTTGAATTTGAAGAATCTTTCATTCATGAAAGAAGAGCTAGTGTACTTGGGTTATGTTATTTCTGTTGAAGGGCTGAAGATGGATCCAGAGAAGATAAAGGCAATTATGGAGTGGTCTTCACCCAAGATTGTTTTTGAGGTAAGGAGTTTTCATGGTCTTGCTAGCTTTTATAGAAAATTCATCAAGAATTTTAGTAAGATTAATGCACCTATTATTGATACCATAAAGAAGGATAAACAACCATTTAGATGGACTACTGAAGCAGAAAAGAATTTTCAATTGTTAAAGAAAAAAATCACTGAAAAGCCTATTTTGGTTCTACCTGATTTTAACAAACCATTTCAAAGTGAAGTGTGATGCCAGCGGAGAAGCAATTGGTGGTGTTTTAAACCAGGAAGATAGACCTATAGCCTACTTTAGTGAAAAGCTAAATGATTCAAAGAAGAAGTATTCTTCTTATGACAATGAGTTCTACGCAGTTATGTAGTCATTAAAGAAATGGAGACATTATCTAATGTCAAAGGAATTCATCCTTTATTCAGATAACCATGCACTACAGTTGATAATGCAGTACCCAAAGCTCAGCCATAAACATGCCAAATGGGTGGAATATCTTCAAGGTTTCCATTTTGTTTTGAAACATATAAATGGCCAATCAAATAAAGTTGCAGATGCCTTAAGTAGGAGAAATGTATTGCTTCAAGAGAGTCAAATCCAAGTGTTGGGTTTTGATTTTCTTAAGGAATTATATGAGACTGATTCAGATTCAAAGAGGCATTTGAGGCTTGTAAAGATTACTTTTTGGTGGATAGGAGTAAATGGTTGGATTACTTCTTACACGATGGCATGTTATTTAAGAAACATTAGTTGTGCATACCAAATTGTTCTATGAGGGAGAATTTAATCAAAGAAAAACATAGTGGAGGACTTGCAGGACATTTTAGCATAGAGAAGACTTTTGAACAATTGAACATATTTTATTTCTAGTCGAAAATGAAATCTGAAGTGGAGAAGTATGTGAAAACTTTCAAAGTCTGTCAATATGCAAAGGGAAGAAGCCAAAACACAGGTTTGTATATCCCATTATCAATTCCAGATAGGCCTTAGGATATGGTAAGTATGGATTTTTTTTTGGGCTTACTAAAGGCTCAAAGAGGTAATGATTCAATTTTTGTTGTAGTGGACAGATTTTCAAAAATGGCACACTTTATTCCATGTTATAAAACTAGTGATGCTTCTGACATTGCTAATTTGTTTTTTAAGGAGATTGTAAGATTGCATGGGTTTCCCAAAAGTATTGTCTCAGACAGGGATTCCAAATTTTTTGGACATTTATGGAGGAAACTATGGAAGAAGTTTGGAACTAAATTAAGTTTCTGTTCTACCTATCATCCACAAACTGATGGATAGACTGACGTGGTGAACAGGAATTTAGGCAATATTTTAAGGAGCCTTACTGCATAACATCCAAAGCAATGGGATCAAGTGTTAGCACAAGCTGAGTATGCATATAATGAATCGCCTAACAGGAGTATAGGACAGAGTCCATTCCATATTGTTTATGGAATGCATCCAAGAGGAATATCTGAATTAAGAAATTTGGAAAAAGAAGAGATGAAAAGTGCAGAGGGTGAAGATTTTCAGAAATGCAAGAAATACATGAACAAGTGAAACAATAGCTGCAGGATAGCAACATCAAGTACAAAACCATAGTAGATATGAGGATAAGAGAGGTGAACTTTGAAGTTGGCGATTTGGTTTTAGCACATCTCAGAAAGGAGGGGTTTCCAAAGAGGGAGTATAATAAATTGAAGTTCAAGAAAATTGGACCGTGCAAAGTATTGAGGAAATTCTCTGCAAATGCCTATGAAATTGAGTTACCCCCTAATGTTAGGATATCACCAATTTTTAACGTTGCAGACCTGTACAAATATGAAGGTGAAACTACAAATGATATAGCACAAGATCAAAAGGCCCAAGAGATTCACTGGGTAAAACAATTACCCACAACAAAGGAGTTGCAGCCAAAAAGAATTCTGGACAAGAAGGTGTTTAAGAAGACAAGGGGACAAGAGTACTTCCAATATTTGGTAAAATGGAAGGGATAACCAATTGTTGAAGCTACTTGGCTTACAGAAGACATGCTACAGAAACTGGGCAGTTTTGTAGATGAACTCATGGACAGGAGCCCATGAAGAATTTTGTCCTCATGAGTCTGATGTAGGAGCATGTGACTTAGAGGGAAAGAATCTCCAAACATATTCCAAAAATACAAAAAAATCTACAGGCAAGGGAGTGGGGTCCTTTAGCTAGCAAGTTTCATGATTTTCTAGTTTAAGATAGAGATAGAATTAAGAATAAAACCATGTTGTAATAGTCGTTTTAGGATAAGCTGCAGTATCTTTATGGCTTTAAATCACTCTATGTAAAAGGAATGCTTTTGTACTGAGAGGTTTTTGTACCGAGAGGGGAGAGCCCGGAAGCATTATCATCTGCAAAACCCTCTCTCTGTTCATCTGGTTTTATGGTTCTATGTAAATTGGTATTTTATGCATATATCAATGCAGTTCTATTATTTTCTAAGTTTATAAATGGTGATTCAGCCTTTGTTTTTCAATTAACGCTTAATATTATACCTATTGGGGAGTTTTCCCTTCATATCGGCGAACGCAGGCTTCTTAAATAATTTTATAGAGTTCAGTGGCCAAACTCCGTTTACACAGAGAAATCACAAAATTTCCTTAGCCAGAGCATAATTCCAGACTTGAAAATTTATTAGATTTGGTTCATACCCGTACCGGGTCCAAACCAATATCACGTCACAGAACCACAAAGTGGAGTGGAAGACCATTGGAATCACTGAAGTCCGAACTCTAATAGCTCGAACCCGAAATGCCATAAAGTGGAGTGGATAAGTTGTTGGGTCCGCGTTTGTTATCGCATTGCAAATTCAGAGTGGGAGGAGCCAAGCCTTTGGAACCATGGAATCACCGATAGCGATTGCCTATTATCGCATTGGGAGAAAGGGTTTTGAAAGGGCCGATTATTAAAGCGCTGTTAGTGTAATTCCTTTGGAATTACACCAAGACCATTTGAAAGCCACAACAGTGTCGAAAAGCGCTGATAGTGTACTTTGGAATGAAATCTCTGCCAGTTGTGTATTTTGCGGGAAAATGTAGTTTTCTCATGCTTAAACACGCCGATAGTGTATTGCATTAATCTCATTTTAAAATCTCGTCGATAGTGTGTTGTGTAAATCCTGTGGATTTATAGTTCCGATAGGAACTGAGGCTCAATTTGTTAATTGTGGACAATAACCAGGGTTGGGGCGATCAAAGGAAAACCCATGAAGTAGTCAGGCTAATAATAGATGACTAATACACCTGTAGAAAGAGAAAGAAGAATTCAGCCAGATATTGAAGAAATTGTAGCTAGATTTGAGAGGTTGTCTATATTTCCTCCACCCAGGCCACCACTTGGCCTCTAACCAAACCTGGTGTCTCTTGTTGATGTGTTGATTGTCTCCTTTGTCTTTTCATTTATTATTATATATTGAATTACTCTTGATGAATGGAAATACTAATTGTTATTGAAAAGATTGCTAATTTAACTATTTAATTGGGATAAAGTAATTGATACAACATAGAACAATATGAAAAAATTAACAAGCCACCACAGCCCTAGTTCATCTCCTCTAGATTTTTTTTTAGAAATGTATTCTCTTCGCATGTGGCACAAAAATCAGTGGGTTCCTTTTTACGGATTTATGGGCATGGTTGTTTTCTTCGAAGCTATTCATGGGTGCTCTCGGTTCTAAGGTTTGCTTTTGGGGTCTCTCTATGTCGTTTCCAATACACCACCATTTATTGGTCTCGTGTTATGTCTATGTTGTTGGAAATACAGAGGAGGAAAGGAACAAAATTTAACACACACACAATAACATGAGTTGTGACTCTTGAATTGATCACACAAACTTAATGATTACAATGAACTTGGTGAGGGGTATTTAACTTTTATCAACTAGCAACTCACTTAAAAATAACTTTGACATTGAGCCACACACTAAATTCAACATTACCCAAAATAAGACATAAATTGACTTGAATCAATTTGACTTAGTCAACTAACTCTCTAATTTTAGACAACTCTCCATGTGGGAGTAATTAGTTATCTTTAACACTCGCCTTTAATTACGACTGCTAAACTAAGACATGACTAATGAAAACTCAAACATGCCTGCTGGTCTAAGTCTCAGCTAGGATTACAACACCCAATTTTCTTCGGTGAAACTCAAATACACATTTTTCTAATGGCTTAGTTAATATATCATCAAATTGATCACTCGATTTACAATGCTTCAAGTAGACTTCTCCATTTCTCACAAGTTCTATGTAACATTGTCCTCCCACATCTACCCAAGCAACCGACCAGATCGGCTAAACATATGATGGGAGGCCACTATGATATGATTTGACCTCCTAAGTTAAGTTAAGGAATTGGAATCGATGAAAACACACCATATAGACATTCAACACCATCATTAGGACCCTTGGGAACCAATCCAACCTTTCTGCCAACTAGCCCCTACGTCCCACTGAGATTTTGGACAACATGAACTCTCGATGCTCTCATGCTATGGGCATGCCAGCATCTAGGGACCTTTGGACACTCTCACAGGCCTGTAAGCCATCGTCCAACAACTTTTTTACACAGTGTTGTGACAGTGTCCCCAAGATTTGAGCCACTTTTTCAAGACCAGAGCCCAAGTCACTGCCCAAAGTAGATTGAAATCTTCATAATAGTAAGATAACATGGAAATGACATTGAAAAATATTACTTAAATAAGACCTTGACTGGACCCCTACTGCCATGACAGACATTTCGCCAAACATATCAGAATATGTAATCTACAATTCTAAATAACAAATATGAGCATAGGGGTCTCATACTTAGGTGAGAATCGCTAAGAGACATTGATTCCTCAACACGTTGACAATGATTTCATCAATTAGTTCATTGATACATTGTTCATGCATTTACAAGTAAAAACATGATGAGATCCATATATAATTATTGTCATAAAACATTTATATAATCATCATAACAGTAATAGAAATACCAATGAAATCACAACCATATGGTCCACATATAAACTAGTATAATACTCATAGAAATACAAGGAGAAATAACCTCATATTTATTATGAAAAATCCAAACCCGGGATGGGACTTCCACTTTCCATCTGACTGTAGAATGGATGAGCCCAAACTCTCTTCAGTGATTCACCCCCGTGCCATATACCAAGCATGAATGTGGGATATCATGGAACACATCAATGCAAAACCATCCAAGGCTTGCAGAGGCCATCCACCTCAACCCATCAAATAGTGATTCCACCTCATGGTCGTACATCACCAAAACAATCATCAGATTGGTCTTCGGCCAATCCTTCTAGGGCTTCTAGAACATTTGTTCCAACCAAGGCTTCGAGGACTAGTAACTCAACGCAAAGTTGTCGTCGGGCTTCCAGAGCGTTTGTCCAACCAGGGCTTCTAGGACTAGTAACTCAAACCACAAAGGGCTTCCAGAGTGTTTGTCCAACCAAGGCTTCCAAGACTAGTAACTCAACCCATTTTCTTACAGGGCTTCCAAAGCGTTTGTCCAACCAGGGCTTTGAGGAACTAATAACTCAACCCAAGCTAAGGAAACACGAGAACCAACCGAAAAAAAAGAATGAAATAAACCCACAATCTCCATGGTTATCTAGGAAATGGAAAGACTAAGTAATCCACTATCATTCCAGGAAATCCTCTATGTCAGTGACAGATGATGACCAAGAATCCACATGCATATGCCATGCATGCCAAAACTAGTGAGGAAAACATACATGCAACTTAGTACCTACAAGCCAAATATGTTGCAGTTGTTGATCCCAATGTCCTCTTGCATTTTCCTTCTTGATCCAAAATCCAAAATTTCACACCCTCCAAGATTGCTCCAAGAAAACTCTAAATATCCAACAATATGAGAGAGAGAGAGAGAATAATGAGAGAGTTCCAAAATTGAACTGAAAAAAGGTTACCAACTGATCCTCATAAGCCTTTTTTTATGAATGAGGCCTCTATTTTCATCATTTACCATTATTTTCCTTCATTTTCCTCCTCACATGCAACATGTGACCTTTCACCTCCTTTTATCCTAATTTCCATTGTTTTCATAAATAAATGTGCCAAAAATGCCATTTTTCCTTTTCAAAGCCTTAGCCATTGCCTTTGCCAATTTCCTTAGCCATTCATCAATCACAAGTGATCCCCATCACTAGGATTTTGTTGAACATTCATCTTGGAATAAGTGTCACATCAACTGTGATTATTATTTTTCCTTTATTAACTCTTATTACATGGAATTTTCACCAGGGTTGTTATAGAACCCTCCCCCTTGGTGGAACGCCGTCTTTGGTGTTCAACAACACCTATAACCAAAAAATTGTTGTAAGAAAAACATCCTATCAATGGAGCTTTATAACTTACCTCGTTGCAGTATTTACAATGATCAACCTATTGAGAAGCAAACCAACATGAAAACATAACAAACATAACATCATAATGACATGACAACCATACCACTTATTGGAGCTTGATAACATATCTCATGGTGGTATTTACATTCATATACATATGTAGATATACCAAACATCACCAAAACATATACCAAAACATATACCAAGACATATACCAAATCACCATAACAAAACTGCTTTGCCTCAACTGACAAACAAGGAAGGATACATATCCCGCATCTGATCCTCCATCTCCCATGTAGCTTCACCGGGCCCAAAGTGTTTCCATTGCACCTTAACTTGCTCGATTTCTCGGTTCTAGAGAATGAGCACCTTTTTCTGCAATATATACTAAGGCTGCTATTGGAATTCTCTATCTCATTCCACCTGCAATATAGACCAGTCAATCACATGTTTAACATCTTTAACATATTTCTTAAGCAATGACACATGGAAAACATCATGGAATTTCACTATTAGAGGTAGTGCAAGTCGATATTATACTAGACCAATCCTCTCAATAATACTGAAGGGTCCAAAAAATCATGGTGCCATATTGGCACATGATCCAATCCGTAAGGATCTCCTCTTCGGTTTGATGCACAATTTCATATGTTCCCCAACCTGGAATTTCTTGAACAACCTGTTCCGATATGCATAGATCTTCTGCCTATCTTGTGCTGCCTTTAGATTCTTATTGATTACCTGCATTTCTTATTCCATGTCCATCAACATGTCTGGTACAATCAACACCTTGTTAACTGGATCACTCCAACTGATAGGAGTATTGCAACTCTGCCCATAAAATGCCTCAAATAGACGCATCTTCAAAGATTCTTGATACCCATTTTTGTAAGAAAACTCTACCAATGGAAGATACTCTTCCCACTTTCTTTGTTGGTGCATCACAAACATCCTAAACATGTCCTTCGATATCCTATTGACCCTCTCTGCATATCCATCTTTCTGTAGATGATAAGTTGTACTAAAGGCCAACTTTGTTCCCAAACCTGCAAATAACTCCTTCCAAAACATGGAAGTGAACTTTGGATCCCTATCTGGTACAATCTTCTTTAGAACACCATGCAATCTGACCACATCTCTAATGAATACCTATGCTACGTCGCTAGTTGAGAATGTAGACTTCACTAGAAAGAAGTGTGCAACCTTTGTCAACCTGTCCGCGACAACCATGATGTCTCATTGTCCGTGGCAAACCTGTGATGAAGTCCATGGAAATGACTTCCCATTTCCACTTTGGAATCTGATCAGATATTGATCAATGACCTTAAAGATAGTTCAAATTTCAAAGCGTTCAAAATAGTGTCAAACTTGAGTGACCAGATAGATCTCATCTTCTTGATTCTGGCTCTGCGAACGGTTCGAAAAACCGATACTGTATGAAGGAGTTATCACAATTTGAAAAGTCCAGTAAACTGCAATTTTTGGACATTTGACCAAGATTAAGCACTAAACCTTTACTTAAACATCTTTCTTTAAGTTCTATATTGAGAACATGGGTAGTATTTGGAAAGTGGTAAATAGTATCTTGCATGGAGAAAAACCTGTAAATGGTATTCTACGATTTCACACGATTAACCTTAGCAGTCGACATGTAGCACGAGAAAACCACTTTTCTCGTGCACTCTCGACCTGATACCAGTCGTGCAAGAATCTACGCGAGATTGCATGACAACCATTCGATTGGATGGGTCACATCGACAGTGGATATGATCCGAGTTAGTTGGTGAGTGGACGACGCGATATCCGTTGGATCGAGCGAGATAGATCGATGGCGGAGATTTTGCAATTTGAAATTCTTCTGATGTATATGTGGGCCCATAACCCACAGTACCACACATGAATTGTGGAAAGATGTAGCTTTGCTACATCAAAGTGGTATCAGCTAGAAACGATTGACACGTGGTTACATGATCGCCAGCTCTATGGAGGATTATCCGTAACCGTCGAGATTATACCGCCTCATATGCACGCCCAAATAGTTATTGTAATGGCTCACTTCTGATGGTCAACTTGGCAGAGTAACTAAAAAGGAAGATATGCTAAGTTTAATGGTAGTTAGGTGCAGTTCACCAAATTTTGTGGAGTATCCCTAGGGGATATTGACTAAATGCACTCCAGGAGAAGTTTTCGACCAGAGAGAGGGGGAGTGAAACAAGAGGCTAGCTAAGCTAATTAGAGCCTTTTGAAGCCAATGGAATAGTCCAAAGAAGCTCGAGAAGTCATATTCATAGAGATTTTCTTCCAGGGAGATTTTGGAGCTCAGGGCCACCAGGGGTTGGAGGTAGTTGTAGGAGCTACCAATACTCGTTCTCAGCGAACCAATAGTCATTCCTAACTATAATGAGCCTTTTGAATCCATTGCAAGGATTTTCAGAAGCATTTGAATACTTCTAAAGGCCAAGATGCTATAGGGAATTTTCAGGTAGCCTAATGCCAACCATGGAGGAAGGCCTAGTTTGGGGATACAGTGCTCATTTTGAGAAAATGTTCAGTCTATTTTCGGTGTTTGATATGTGATGGAGATAGGAGATGAATTTTTAGTGACAGTTAAATAATTTTTAAGGACTTAGTGCCATCAAGAAACTCAGGGTAGCTCAGAGCACTAATTGAAGGAATCAAGTCTAAGGGAGCTTAGGTCTGTTTACATAGTGATGACAACCATGACAGGGATATAGATGGTATTCTAAGCCCATTGGTTCAATTCAGTAACCTTTGGAGTTAAGTGTGGAACTTGTAAAAGAAACTTTGCCATAATCCCAAAGAGCCAAGTCAAGATGACAAAAGCTCAAGGATATGTAGCCCATGATACGTGGGTGAACTCCTAGATTAAATTTGTTGTTATGGGTTGGTTTTTATTTGTTGCATTACATGGTTGTTATATGTGTTTAATATTAGCAAAAACAAATGGACTTAAAGAACTTAAACAGTTAAAAGAAAACATACACCTGTTTCAAGTATTTAATTCTGTAAATGTCATATATAAGCTAGATCATTTATTTGTTTAACTGAGTGGGAGGTTCTTGTAAACATAACAAGTTATCAAACCCCCATTTCAGATCAGGTGGTATCAGAG
>APFE030000914.1:0-11413 GCA_000404065.3 Pinus taeda
TCTCTTGTTTTATGCTTTTTTGTGTTTATATGTCTGCAATATTTTATGTGTTCCATTGCTCTGTAATATATATTTTAACAACAATTAACTCTTAAGGTTTCTGTTTATTTTTTTTGTTGCAGGTTGGTGGGGAATTGGTAATACTTTAGTGTTAGAATAAACATGATATTAGAAGGTAAAGTGAATAAATAGTGAAATGGGAGAAACTATTAAACCCCGTAACCAATTAGAGTAACGAATGGGAAATACTCCTCGAAATTTGAATTTAGGAATAGTAAACCCAAAAACAAACTGCATTCAATCTAATTCTGAGAAATTGTCGAATAATAAAAATGCAGTGATGATGTGTGCAATAAGCTTAGGTTTAATTAAGACAAGGTGGAACTCTGAAGAAATTTCCACAATGCACAGAACCGTGGATAGGGGTTATGACCGAGCTCTCATGTGGGGAGAAACTCAATCCTATCTCCTACATGACTGTGCGAAGTTGCATACTTCAAAATCATCTGATCTTACCTATTCTAAAACAAGATAAATAGTAAATGCATACTGAAGTATTAACTCAGAACAATGAGCATAATAAACCTCGAACTATAGCATAATAAAATTCGAAATTAATCTCAAATGAGATCCTAACATATATTGAAGACTTTTAATTACTATTCATCGAGTTATATAAAATTTTAAGCCTTTCATACTGAAGTAAAAGATTGTGCAAACGTAGCTATAACAATTATGAATAGAGTAAAAGTTCCAAACAACCATAATATTGCGAACAGAACAAGATTCAGTATTAGCAGAATGTATATATAACAACTATGTTGCTAGAACTGTATTAAAAAATAGAATCATTGTGACAACTCTAAAATTCTTAATGGACCAAACCAGAAATTTACACCGAGATGGCATCAAAAATATCATTCAATGCCTCTTGTGCCTTATGTTGCAACTACAGAAAGAACCCATGTCGGTAATGGAAAAACATAAAGAAAAACCATTACTTAATTTAAGATAGTTTTATAGCAGACATAAACTCCCGAAAAACCCTAGCTCAAAACTCAATATGTTGACAAGCCGCAAGAAGCAATTAGGCACCTGGGGTTTAGGATATTAGAGTTGGGAAGCCACCATCTGAAAACCTTGTCAAGGTGTGCCTACAAGTGGCAAAACCTAGTCGAGGGTAGAAATCCTCAATGATTCATATGTGAACCAACACTATAACATAACTGCAAACAAAATAAGGATAGGCAGCGAAATACCTATGTAAGGAGGTTTCTGGGTTCTAAAGCCCTGAGACTTTGTCCTTAATGCTTAAGTCCAAAGACAACATTTTCCCCAAGCCAAGAATTTTTTTGGTGGGAGGACACCTACTTTAAATACAACCATGAAATAGATAACGACAAATAATTATAAATTCCTAGCAATCGAAAAAACAAGAACAAACAATTTTGAAATCAGTTTAACTGTACAGGTGAGCATTATGAACTCTGCGGTGGTTAGAAGAGACCATAGTGTTGAAATCCTTTGCAAGTTCCAGAGGTGGAAAAACTAATTGTGGAAATGAAAAAGAAAACCATGAATGATGCAACCCTAGTGCAGAAATCAACCAGATTTTAGTGTTTCAGCCCTCAATTGAGGTAAAGGCAGTGTTGGGTTGTAGAGCGTTACTCAGGAGACAAGCATGAGGAAAATGACCATCTGAAACCCTAGCTGACCATGTGTTGAACCCTAACCAATTGTTGATGTTTCCCTACCTGATCAAACCATGTGAGATCAACGATTGCCAGATTCCTAGGTATCCATGGTGGTGAGAGCCAGTTGTAAAACACATACCCTTCTCAACACTTTGAATATCAAATCTAAGGTTTGGGTTAAGGCAATTAATTTAACAAACAATGTCATATTAAATTTACCTGCAATTACACCTTCGATAAAGTATATGTAAATACCAATCTCCATATCATTAAAATGTGATTAGACAAGTGTAATGATCATAGGATAGGGATTTGTGCACTCTATGTACAAGGTAGTATTTTTTTTATGTATTTTTGTGTGTTAAAACCTACTTACATGTTACAAGTGGTATCAGAGCCATAGGTTCAAACTTTGTGTCCTTAGGCAAGGAAACTATTAATAACCAAATGTTTAAATGCACGGAGTGAAGCAAAAAGAAACAATATGATAAGGGGACGAGGAACCACCCCACCTAAACCAGAAATGTGGGTTCAGTTGGGGGAAAATGGGATTCATGGAAATTTTTTCTTACTGGAGATTGTTCAACAACTACAAATAGAAATAATGAAATTGTGTGCTAATAATGAGAGACTGAGGTTGGAATAGGAGAAAATCCATAAAAGCCTCTCGGATAGACAAAATATCAGGGATCCAAATCCTAGTATAGACAACTGACACAGAGAAGAGACAAGGCAGTAGCAGAGAGGTCCTATGGATGGAGAGGAAACTCAAATGAATAATAACGAAGCATAATATGGAAATAATTCTTGGGGTAGAGGGTCTAAAAAGCTAGGAATCGAGTTACTAGGAGAGTTTAAGAAAATAAAACCTCCATTATTTAATGGTGAAGCAGAGGAGGTGGTCAAATCTTGGTTAATTAATATGAACCAATATTTTCAGATATATCAATACGATGATTATTTGAGGGCCCAGCTAGTTGCTTTTCAATTGGGAGCTAAATCCACCCTGTGGTGGGAAGATATTAAAACGATTCAAAACGTAGATGAGCAGGGGGTAAGTTGGGATACCTTTCAGAGATATCTGAAGGATAAATAATTGAATGGAGGTTTCTATGATGAGAAAGTGAAAGAATTCCATGACTTGCAGTTGGAACAATAGTCTATGGATGATTTTATAGTGTACTTTACATCCTTACTCTGCTATGCTCCGTATATATGAGAAGAGAAGGAAAAGGTACAACATTTCCTAAGAGGTTTACTTGCTCATATGAAAGATGTATAGAATTCGATAATCCCAAAACAATGGATGAGAGTATTCATAAGGCTTGTAACTATTATTAGCAAATGTGAAGGAAAGGTGAAGGGAGTAAGAACTGGTCAGGGAAAAGAGTGTAGAAAGGGTTCTCACACAATTCTAAGAATAACAAAATAGGAGGAATAAATCCTACACCTAGGAAAATTGAGGGTGGAACCTTTGGAATGTTTTAGCAATAGAGTTAGAATCTAGATGAATCCAAAACAATAGAAACTCATGGTAGGGTTGAATTCAGACAACCAACCAAGCCACCCCTACAGTGTTGGGGGTGTGGCGAACCCCACTACTACAAGAAATTCCCTCAGCACACCAAAAATGGAATTACAACAAGTGTGCAAGAGCCTTCCATGGTTGGAGACATGGCCAAGAACATACCCAAGATCAATGTTGCCTTGGAGGATCATCAGGTAGAGTATCAACGCACTATTGTAGAATTTGAAGGTAAGATAGTTAACCAGGTTGTGTCTATTTTGATTGACTCTAAGTGAGTCTTAGTTATGTTAGTCTAAGAATAGTAAAAAAATGTCAATTATCAAGTATGAAATTTAAGACCTCATGGCTGGTGCAATTAGCCACAGGGGAAAAACTGTAGAGTAACAACCAAGTAGAAAGTTGCCCTGTAGAAATTTCGGAACAACACATGAGAGTAAATTTAAATATATTACCCTTGGTTTCTTATGATGTATTAATTGGAATGGATTGGTTGGAAGGACACCGGTTCTTAGTAAATTGGAAGGATATAACCATCAGTTTCCTCACAGAGGAAGGAAACATACAGGAAATACAAGGAATAAAAACAAATATTAAGTTGCAGTCAATCACTGCTAACCAGTTAAATAAATGTGTCCAGAAGAGTTGTAAAATATATGCGTTACAGGTTGGATATATCAACTCGAAGGATAAATTGGTAGCCTTAGAAGATATACCAATTGTCCAAGAGTTTATTGATGTATTTCCTGAAGACATACCGCAAGTGCCTCAAAAGAGAATAATTGACTTCACCATAGAATGTATTCTTGGAGTTGCCCCGGTGTCCAAGGCACCTTACTATGTAAGCATTCCTGATTTAACTAAACGCAAGATGTAGCTACATGAATTACTTGATAAAGGGTACATCCTACCAAGTGTATCGCCTTGGGGGGTGTCCGTATTGTTTGTCAAGAAAAAGGCAGAACGTTGAGACTTTGTATAGACTATAGAGGGTTAAACAAGTCAACCATTAAAAATAAATATCTATTACCTTGAATAGATGACTTGTTTGACCAGGTCAAAGGTGCCATCCTATTCTCTAAAATTGATTTTCAATCGGGTTATCCTCAAATCTACATTAAACATGAGGACATATGTAATACAATGTTTAGAACACATTATGGTCACTATGACTTTATTAGTCCAAGAATGCAGCGGAACATAAGGATCATGAGAGGATAGTTCTTCAAACTTTAAGAGAGAATCAACTCTAGGCCAAATTCAAAAAATGTGACTTCTTCAAGGAAAAAATACAATGTTTGGGGCACGTGATATCCTCTGAAGGTATTTTTGTGGACCCTAAAAACTTTGAAACTATTTTAAATTGGCATGTTCCTAAAAACGTAGCAGGCATCTGGTCCTTTGTGGGTTTGGCAAGCTACTACCACCAATTTATTGAAGGGTTCTCCAAGATTGTGTATCCCATGATATCTCTACAAAAAAAGGGGAAATCCTTTAAGAGGATAGTAGAATGTAAATTCAGTTTTGATAATTTAAAAAAATTGTTAACATCTGCCCCAATTCTTAACGATGTTTGAAATGACAGACTTAGGACGCTTGCATTATTTTCTTAGTCGTCAAGTCTTGCAATCCAAAGAAGGTATTTCTCTTTCTTAGTCCAAGTATGCATGTAATATTATATTCCACTTTCACATGGAAGATTGTATGGAATCCCCTTCTCCCTTTCACCTTGGAGTCAAAGTTTCAGTCACTTGTACTTCCCCTGAATTTAATGCTACCTTATATTGTCAATTTGTTGGAAAAATTTTGTATCTGACCCATACTAGTACTGACCTTTCCTTTGTTGTTGGACTTGTTGTTGGGTTTATGCACAAACCACATGAAAGTCATTGGAAAGAAGATAAAAAAATACTTCGTTATGTTCTAGGTACAGTTCTGTTTGGGATTCATTACATTGTAGGAGCATCTCATCTATTGGTTGGTTTCACTGATTCTGATTGAGTTGGTGACCTTGATGATCGAAAGTCTGCTGCAGCTTATGTCTTCAGTCTTGGTTCTGGACCTATTACATGGGCTTGCAAGAAACAAAGTGTCATTTCTCTTTCTTTAGCAGAAGCGGAATATTATGGTGTTGTTGAAGCTAGTAAGGAAGCCCCGTGGCTTTGTTAGATCCTGTCAGAGTGTGGTTTTTATCAACAACATCTGACTACACTTTGAGGTGATAATAAGAGTGTCATTCAACTATGAAAAGTCCAATCCAACATCAGCACAACAAACACATTGAGCTGCACATACAATTCACCAGAAATCTCATTCATGACCATGTTCTTGAAGTGCAATATTGTTCAATAGATGATCAAGTTGCAAACATCTTTGAAAAGGCTCTCACAAAGCCGAAGTTTAATAAACATCGATTTAGGGTTGGAGTTCAGGAATTTGTCACTACAAGGGGATAGGATCTAATCCTCATTCCTTCTCTTATTGTGTCACATTTGAACATCCTTGAATCATATCCCATGTGGCTCTTAAGGGGGGATGTAGGATAATCAAGCACAAAAAATAATTAAGTATAACTTTTTCTAGTGTATAGTTAGATAAAGTGTGTTTCTTTATTATGTACTTTTTTTGTAACTTACAATCCGACAATCACTATATGTCCTAGACATGAAGTGATCCAACGGTTCATTCTCTCCTCGGTATTACTGATACTTGATTCGTGGCTTAACACCCGATTTGCCCATGATCTCTATTTAAAGAGAATGGAGGGTCATTTGTCCGCAGACCATTTTATGAGAGAAGCTTAGGTAAATTTTGTTTCTTTTACATTAATAATATTTCCTGAAGTGGCCACATTGGCTTAGGTTGTGGTTTGCTTCCCTCTTTGAGGGTTTTAATGAGGTCAATAATATTGGTGTACTAATATGTGATCTGTTTGTGAGCAATGTCCTTTGGTGTTCAATCTAAGGAACTTACCCTGTAAATTCCTAAATGAATAGGGGCTTCCATTCAATAAAATAGAATGGGAAAGAAGGAAAGAAAATACAATAAGAAAATGAAATAGAATAATACCAGAGAGCTGGTGGAAAGGTTAAAAAAAATAAAATTCCACTCTTCTAAAAATAACCAAAGCAATCAGTGTGAAAAGAGAAGTTCATTATACTTGGTTAAATAGAGCTGACTTAAAGATAACCAAAACACCAAGGAAAAAAAAGTAATATATAGATACTACAAAAGAAATAAGGCTTAGAAACAAAATATAATATCAAAATTAGGAAGGATAAAAATGCTCAAAACAAAATCTAAAAAAGAAAAAAAAAAGATAGCAACCGAGATGAGAGAAGAAGATTTGCAGAAATAAAGTGAAATAAGAGAGTTGCGGGAAAACTAGTCTTCATATTCTAAACTAATCTTGGAATTACTTAAACACAAACATTTTGTTCTTTCTAAATATCTAATAAATTTTATAATTAACATAAAAATATACTAATTTCAAATCAGTTTTAGCATTTCCATATAAACTAAAACTTAATCATTTTTAATATCTAATAAATTTTATGTAACACCCTAGGCTCCTTGAAAGAAATGATGTGGTTATTAAATTCAGTTTTATGATTTACTACATTTTCTTTTTGTTATGTTATGACCAAGGTTAGAAAACCAGATAACAAGTTGTTACCTAATTATGATTGATTAGGAATTGGGACATGATTAATTAAAACTAACTACTTTCTAGAATTACAAGACATAGTGATACCCCTCCACTAGAAATAGAAATATAGAGGGAAAGGATGGAGGATTTTGAGACTATCCTAGAGCTAGAAAAATAGTGACTAGTGGGAAGTTGCTCATGAATAGTCAAATTAATTGTAGGACTTGAGGCTAGACAATGGAGTTCTGAGGCCCAAGCCATCGACTGTAGTTGGAAATATTCCAATGAAAGATAGTGAAAGTGCTCAGGGGAGAGCCTGGACATAATCAACAGGCTCGTGGCTGGGAGGAGAGAATTTCCAAATATCTGTTGATGTTCCAGTCATAAATTAAGCAGATAAGGGATGTAGCCTCTTTTATTTAAGTAAGGATAATAATAGAATAAATGTTTCCTTGCAGTATCATGATAGCTCATTACATAGCATGAAAATTATCCTTAAACTCGTAATAAAATATGCTAAAATAGAGAATTCCTGTATTAGACAAATAAATAAATCTGATGCTGAGTACAGGAATCAAAATGAGTTCACAGTACAGAAACAAGTATAAATGTTTCATGAAGCTGTAAGGCTAGTAATCTATGGAGTCCAAAGGAACAATTGGTTGCTATAGTTTCATTTATATAGTACAAATGTAGACAAAAATGAGTCGAAAAACACTCCCATTACTTTTGGTAGGATATACTCAGATAGAGTAACTCTTTCATTCATATAGGATTGTTTAAGCTCTTAGTATTCAAGAAAACGACAATTCCACCTGCTTAGGGTATCACGAAATAACTCGAAGTATAAGCATTGATGCAAATAAGAAACATAAGAACTAATTAAAACCACGCAGATATCAACATATTTTCCAATCAATAATATGGAACAGTAACAATAATATGGAACGGTGAAGCCCTTCGAAAGGAAATATATATGTATATGTATATGTATATATATGTATGTATGTATGTATGTATGTATGTATGTATGTATGTATGTATCATTAAAATCAAGTTCTGCAGCCGAAAACATTACTGTACCAGAGTGCAAGCTCTATGGTATTCAACCAGCAAAGATGGAAACCGAAAAGGGAATAAAACCTTGATTTCTTATAAATAACCGTTGACCTCTTAAAACATTAAACATTTATGGTCCAAAGGGATTTTATACCATAAATTACTAAAACAAGAGATCGAACAGTCTTTCGAGCCAGAAAGTAAAACAACCAAAATCAACTTTACAAATAACCGACTTGAAATTAATCTATTTACATAGTCTGTTCAGAAAGAGCTAAAGGTCAGGAAGGCTTCGGCCTGAAAACCTCTGCCAAGTGATTTATCATAAGCATTAAAACCTTAAGAAGAAAACTGGGTAGATTACGGTGAATAATTCCAACCTGTACAAAGCAGTGCATTATATTAGTCCTCGAGATTTGGGAGGGCACCAAATCGACTCCATAGGAACTAAGGTAAGGGTGGCACATTACCTGCATCAACCCAAAACACTGCTGTATAAGATATGTATCACATAAACATAAAGAAACAATGAAAAATAGAGCAATCGCTAGAAAATCTTACCTGACCCTTGAGGGTTCCATCCAGATGTAATCCACCTATTCAACAAGAGAAAGAAAACCTTAATGACCTGCGCAGGTAACTAAACCAACAATGAAAATTGGGAATTTCCTCTGTGGAGGAAGGGATCACCTCCCTGGGCTTGGCCTCGATTTTCCCTAACCAATAATGAAACAAAGAAGTATGGCAATGCTCCCGGACTTGGAGATTCGTCTCTCAAACCATTACAATACTAGAGTGAGTAAAAATCACAGTGAAAACCATGATTTAGATATAAAACTCTATAAAACTATTGTGCACCATTAGCTCGTCGAGAAGGACTCCGAGCTGAGACCATGGCGCTTAACCAACAACTTGCAAAACCGATGAAGGATTGGGCAACTAAACCTTTTATAGAGTGGTTGAACAATCAAAACCCTTCAAGTGCAAATGTCTCTCCATATGATCGAAGGCGGGCTTAGTGTAGTTCCACCCAACCCAAACCGCACTGTCACTGGATTATCCCCATGTAGATCGATGGATGTGAGCAAGAACAGGTGTCGAATCGAAGTCTCAATGATGAAGAAAAAATGCTAGAGGATAGCCATCGATCGCGCCACATGGAGGAATGCACCCTACACATTTACACCATAGAAGGGTATTTTTAGCCTGGATTAAGGAATGATGTCATGGAGTATTTGTCCAGATGTTTGGAGTGTCATTTTGCAAAGGCGAAGCATCAACATGCTTCTAGTTTGTTGCAACCACTGCCCATTCCAGAATGGAAATGGGAGACCGTATCATTAGACTTCATCATAGGTTTACCCCACACTAGGAAACAACATGACTCAATTATAGTTGTAGTAGACAAATTAAGCAAAACCGCACACTTTATACTTGCGAAATCCACATACAAAACTATGGAAATAACGAACATATTTATGAAGGAAATCTTTCGACTACATGGTATACCCAAGGTTGTAATTTTAGACAAGGATGTGAAATTCACATCCACATTCTAGAAAGCCCTCTTTTAAGGATTGGGTACTCAGATCCAATTTAGTATATCTTATCATCCCCAAATGGATGGATAAACTGAACAAGTGAATCAGGTGCTAGAAGAAATGCTACACATGTTTGTAATGTGACAGCCACATAAGTGGGAGGATTACCTCCACCTCGTGGAATTTGCATACAATAATGGACATCACGAATCACTGGGTATGAGCCCCTTTGAGGTTTTATATGGAAGAAAGTGTAGAGTACCCGTGGACTAGAATAACCCCGTTAATAAGCTAGCATTGGGTCCCAACATGCTAGCAGAGATGGACGAAGTCGTTAAGAATGTTCGACAGAATCTAAGGGCTGCCCAGGATAGGAAAAAAATGAATGCAAATAAAAAAGGACGTACAGATAATTTCAGCTGGGAGATCATGTTTATCTAAGGGTAAAGCCTCGAAAAAGTTCCTTATAGTGGAGGGGTTGTGTTAATTTAGCACCCTGGTACTTTGGACCTTTTCAAGTCTTGGAACTAATTGGACCAGTAGCCTATAAACTTTTGTTACCGAGCCACATTCGAGTCCACAACATTTTTCATGTTTCGTTGTAAAAAGAAATATGTGTACAACCCACAACATAAAATAAACTGGGAAAATATTCAGGTAACAAGTCGACGGATTATATACATTTTTATCAAGTGTTTTGAGGGAATTATGACTGCGAATATTGTATGTGTAGGTCGAAATAGAAGAATATTTCCTCATAGAACCTCTTTGTATTCTCGATCAGAGAGAAATCACCTTGCAGAGTCGAGTCATCACCCAGGTTAAAGTGCAGTGGAAGTACTTTCTCCCGGATGAGGCAACCTGGGAAGAGGAAGAATTTATGCGGGAAGAATTCTTTCTTAAATTAGAAAGAACACCAAGGACGTTGTTTCTCACATGGCGAGGGAGATGTAACACCCTAGGCTCTTTGAGAGAATTACTATGCTTATTAAATTCAGTTTTATGATTTACTACATTTATTTTTTGTTATGTTATGAACAAGGCTGGAAAGCCAAATAACAAGTTGTTACCTAATTATGATTGATTAGGATTTCAGACATGATTAATTAAAACAAATTGTTTTCTACCATTACAAGAAACAGTTATACCTTGTCCTGGAAAGGGAAATATAGAGGGAAAAGATGAAGGATTTGGGGACTATACTAGAGCTGGAAAAATAGTGACCAGTGGGAAGTTGCTCATGAATAGTAAAATTAAGTGGAGGACTTGAGGTTGGATAGTGGAGTCTTGAGGCCTAAGGCACCGACTATAGTTGGAAATATTCCAGTGAAAAATAGTGAAAGTGCTTGGCAGAGAGCCTGGACGTAATCGCCAGTATTGCAGTTGGGAAGAGAGACTTTCCAGATATCTATTGATGTTCCACTAATAACTTAAGCAGATAAGTAATGTAGACTCTTTTATTTAAGCAAGGATGATGATAGAATAATAGAATAAATGTCTGCTTATAGTATCATGACAACTCATTACATAGCATGAAAATTATGCTTAAACTCGCAATTGAATGTTCTCAAATAGAGAATTCCTATATTAGACAAATAAATAAATCTGATGCTCAATGCAGTAATCAAAAGGAGTTCAGAGTACAAAAACAAGTATAAATGTTCAATGAAGCCATAAGACTAGTAATCTATGGAGTCCAAAGGATCAATTAGCTCCTACAATTCCATTTATATAGTACAAATGTAGACAAAAACGAGTCGAAAAACACTCTTATTACTTCTAGTGGGATATAATGAAACGTAGTAACTCTTTCTGTCATATATGATTGTTTAAAATCTCAGTATTCAAGAAAACGACAATTCCATCCGCTTAGGGTATCAAGAAATAACTCGAATTATAAGCATTGATGTAAATAAGCAACAGAAGCACTAATTAAAACCACGTA
>APFE030000919.1:0-11387 GCA_000404065.3 Pinus taeda
AAGTGAACCAGCGTATACACGCGACTGTGTCTAAAGCAACTAGCGTATACCCAGAGATCTTATAATTCAGTTAACTTATCTTCAGTAAATGCATCAGAACATTATTATATTAACAATAATCAGGTGCAGTAAACAGAACAGATCATCACACATAAAGAGCACACATGAACACCATGATATAAGGTGGAAACCCAATGTGGGTGAAAACCACCTGCTGCAATTTGTTTCTATCTTCCATTAATAAGAAACTTCTTTTACAATGTACTGGCACAGTCCTTTACCAGTACGCAGGCTTCTACCTGCAGAAGGCTACAACCTTCTTAGCTCTTGTACTAGCCATTCCATTTACTAGTACGTAGGCGTTGGCCTACCGAAGGCTCCAACCTTCACTCATTTTCCAGCTGCTCCTGGAAGGGAGATACAACCCCCTTAGCTCTTGTACTGGCCAATATGTTTACCAGTATGTAGGTGCCGGCCTACAATCATCCACAGACCACTTTTCATACATTTTCATACTGGATCCATAAAACAATCACAATTGCAATACAATCAATCTCTGAATCACCCAATACTAAAACCCTATCACAGAACACAACCAGAGACCACAACTCTGCAACGACCACTAAAATCAACAGCAACCTGAAACACCAAGTCTCATAATGTATACGCTACTTGGACGAACCCAACCTGCATGTATACGCCCTTTTACCAAGGACAACCCGCGTACAGATCTGCAAATTCAACCTCATAACTTTGCAGCTACTTCAGACATCAGAACATACCCAAATCATAACATTCATAAACATGCGTCAATAGATCTAGTCTATCCATACTCAGCCCATATGAAGATAATCATTCCAAGCCTTGAGATCCCAATCCATCATTCATCATCCTTCACATGAGTGCCTCCTTGGTTCAGATCAAGCAAGACATCACCAACCCATAACCAGCATCTGGATCTCACACTTTATCAGATCTTCATCACTTGCTCACTCTTGCACTCCTCTTGGCCTAATGATCTTCTCCTTATATAGGTTTAGGCTTCTCTCAATACCATGGTCCAAAACCATAACAAACCAATACCATCAACTCAATACTAGGGATCAACACGTCTGTCAAGATGCCATGGTCCAAAAACCATAAGCAAAACTTCCAAGGACTAACTGCCACGGACCGAAGGTACTTTTCACATGTATGCACTTTTACTGAATCCAACCTGCGTGTACACGTTGATTCTCCTTGATGAACCTGCGTATATCTCTTTCTTGTCCTGCTGTACTGAGATCTGTCCTCTCATTAAGTTGCCATCACCTGTACCAATCCTCTGAGTGAGTTGCCATCAAGGACAACACTTGAAACATAATGCCAACAAAATATTCTCAAAATATTCAGTTTTGGTCCATGAGTAAGAGGGTGCCACATGGCAAGCCTAGAGGCCGCCAGATGGCCCCAAGGTGGCAAATTTTACTCATATTAAAATTTTGGGCGGAATGGTGGATTGAACCCCCAACCTACCACATAAGAATGTAGATACTTACCAATACAACATCAGGGAAATTCTTATTTGGCTGATGGACCAACATAATAATAAGGTTTGAATATTGATTTTAGCGGGCCTGAAGGGGGCCAGCCCCTAAGGGTCAGCCCTCGCTCCACAAGACCAGGACCCGGGAACCTATGACTAACACCTAACCCGGTGGTAAACCATTAATAGTTATGGCATTGGTCACAAGTAACAGCGGGAATCCCAGTTGAACTGACTGTTCAACAAACCGTTGGCATGAAATTCAATGCCACAAACTACACTTGCTAGAATAGGTCACATGTGCAAGTTAGACTACTAGTTGCTCCAGTGGTCTTGGTTTAGTTAGTGGGATTTCTGGTGGTGGTGCCAATTTTGGCAGACTCGCCAACTTTGGTGGGCCTAACTGGGTCTTCACTAAATTTAACTGGAGTAAATTAAGGGCCAAATAGGCAATGGATTAAATGAGCCATAACTTTGGCAAAGAAAGTCCTTTTGAGACGATTTTTTTTTTTTTAATAACCAAATGATTATGAAGCCATCGGTATAGGTTAGAGAGCAATCAGAGGTCGTTTACAGGTGTTTGTGCTCTATGGAACTTCTAGGACCCATCAGTGTCCAACATTATGAGAGTTGTATTAGGTTGCAGGTACCTATTAGATGAGAACCAATAGTCATTGCTGACAAATTTGAGTGTTCTGAATCCATTTTTATAGTCCATTTCATCTGTTAAGGATTGTATTCAGCTATACAATCATATTGAGCTTTTAATCAAATCAAGAACATGCCAATTTGGGAGCCTTGGACCCAATAGACGTAGCCCACGAGGGGTGAACTACTTCATCGTATGTTATTGCACTTGTGGTTGAGTTTTATTTTAGAACAAATCTGTTTTATTATGTTAAATAGATAAATGAATTAATCCTACTACACATAAAAGGGTTATAAACTGCATCAAAACTCATTTGTTTTTAACTGCAAGACATGTACATCATTTGCACAAGTATATTTACTGAATTAAATGCCTTGCTAAGCATTTTCAAGTAGTTTTTGAATTTGAAACTATTTGAAAATTCTTAACAACATATTCAATTCAGTAAATATACTTCTGCAAATGATGTACATATCTTGTAGTTAAAAACAAATGAGTTTTGATGCAGTTTATAACCCTTTTATTTGTAGTAGGATTAATTCATTTATCTGTTTAACATACTAAAATAGATTTGTTCTGAAAGGAAACTCAACCATAGATGCAATAGTAGATGATGAAGTAGTTCACCCCTCCTGGGCTACATCTGCTGAGTCCAAGCCTCCCAAATGGGCATGTCCTTGATTTGATTAAAAGCTCAAAATGATTGTACAATTGAATACAAGCCTTAATAGGTGAAATGGACTATAAAGATGGATTCACAATGCTCAAATCAGTCGGGAACGACTACTGGTTCTCATACAATTGGTACCTACAACCCAATGCAGTTCTCACAATGCTAGGCCCTAGTGGCTCCTAGAACTTCCATGGAGCAAAAAAACCGGCAAACGACCTATGATTGCTCTCTAACCTTTTCTAATTGCTTAAAAATCATTTGATTTAAAAAAAAAAAAAATGTCTCAAAATTCCTTTCCTAGCCAAATTTATGGCTCATTTACTCCACTGGCTGTGTGGCCCTTAATTTACTCCAGTTAACTTTAGTGAAGGCCCAATTAGGGCTGCCAAAATTGGTGCCATTGCCAGAAATCCAGCCAACTAAACTGTGACTACCAGAGCAACTAGCAGTCTAACTCGCGCATATGACCTGTTCTATTGGAGCTGAGTTGTTATTTTTTTGAATTAAAAGAAGTTAAATAAACTATAGAGAGAGCCTGAAAGGAGCCAGGAAGACTTTGAAATGCTCTTTTAGCCATTCTCTAGTGTAGTTGTATTTTGATTGTTTTTGTGCAAGGATATTTTGACTGTTTTGCAAGTTTTAATGCTTACCAAGTTGAAACTTAAGAGAGGAGAAGGGCATTTGACTAGAGAAGGAGATAATCCTCAGTCAAGGAGGGCTAGGGTGCCATTGTCTTCACCTTCAGATTCACCCTGAAGAGCCTCAACATAAGGTTCAAGAATGTTTGAAATAGAAGAATAAGTTCCTATAGACATGGATCCAAAAGAAGAAGAAAGAGTCTTTAGAAAAGCTTCCTTGGACTTGACTGAAATGGTGAGGACATTGTACCAAGAAAAAAATGATAGACTGGCTGAAGAAGGGTCTAAACATCCAAATGAAGGAGAGGGCTCTTCAAGAGGTAATAAGGATGATGATCTTTCAAATAAAGGACATGGAGGAAATGGTGATCCACCATCCCCATCATCACCTTCCTCTACATCCTCATCTTCTTCTTCTTCAGTTCATAAGAATAGATTCCCTGGAAAAAGTCCCTTTTTGAAGCTTGATGTAAAATTTGAATTAGCTATCTTTAATGGTGAAGTGAATGCAGAAAAGCTTGACAACTGGATTAGGCAGTTGGAAGTTTCCTTGAGATCCAGAATATTCATGATGATGCCACAAAGATTTAGTTGGCTTCTTTAAGAATGGATGGAGCAGCATTGGTTTGGTGGGAGGCCAAGACCAAAGAGGAAATTAAGAAATTTGGTAAGGTTATCTTAACATGGACTGAATTTCTTTTAGCCATTAAATTTTTTTTTTATCCTATTGCTCACATGTAGAAAGCCATCATGAACTAGCAAAATTTCAGACAACTTAAGGGTCAAAATGTACAAGAATACACCCAAGAATTCAGGAGGAGAGCACCCCTATTAGGGGTAGATTTACAGACCCAAGAAACCTTGCTCAAACACATAGGTGGCTTGCGTAGCTACCTTAGACATACCATCCTGATGTTTAATCCTACTAGCCTGGATGAGGTTTGTGTTCAAGTTACCCATTTAGAGGCTAGGGGAAAAACACATTTGAAGAGGGTAGAAACAAGTCCCCCAAGGGGAAAAACAAAGACAAATCCTCCAAGGGAAAAGGCAAAAAGAATGCATCTATCAAACAGGAGAGTGTGAAAGTGATCTGTAAACACTATGCTAAAGTAGGCCATGAAGAGAAAAACTATTGGAAACTGCATCGTGAAAAAAGAAACCAATTTAACAAAACCAAAGGGAAACAGAAAATGCATCTACTACATCTACACCACAAGACATAGGGGATGATTCAGGTGATGAAAGAAAAATTGCATCTACAGGTTTGAAAAACTTGAAGGGAAAAGAAATTGAAACTCAAGTCAACACTAGTACCTCAAACTATCATGTACAAGCTCCTAATGAGGAAGAAAGAGTTGAACTATTTCATGTGAGGGTAATTTCAAAACATACTAAGATTGACACACTTTCTGATAGTGGGTCACAAGCAAACCTTATATCAGAAGACTTTGTCAAGTAGCTCAAACTTGAGACCATTCCACATCCAAATCCATATCCACTTGGAAGTGTATGCAAGGATGCAAATTTAAAAGTCTCAAGAAAGTGCATATTGCGCTTTGCAATTACTACACATTTTATTGACACAGTTGAACTTGATGTAATGTCGTTTGATATAGTAGAAACTGTTTTGGGAAGTCCTTACTTATTTGAGAAGAAAGCTATCTTCTATTGCCATGAAAACAAATATCATCTTTTCAAAGATGGAAAGGAGTACATTGTTAGAGCACATCGTAAGAAGACAAATGTAGCAGTGGTGAATGCAGGACAGGTAAAAAGGCTAGTCAATTCAAGTAAGAATTTTGTTCTTCTTATGATCAAGCCTAACTAAACTTAAATCATATTTATATGATGTAGTTGATGCACATCATGAGATGTTTCAGGAGCCAATAGGTTTGCCTCCTAAGAAGGAGATTCAGCATGAAATCCATTTACATCTAGATTGTCATCTTCCAAACATAGGCATGTATCGCATGTCTAGCACGGAGAATGCTGAAATCAAGAAGCAAATCAAGGACGTGTTGGACAAGGGTTTCATAAGGCCAAGTACTTCGCCATGTGGGTCACCAATTGTATTGATTCCAAATAAAGATGGCACTTGGCACATGTGTGTAGATTTCAGGGCCTTGAACAAGATAATGGTAAAGCATCGTTACCCACTCCCAAGGATAGATGATTTGTTAGATCAACTGAAAGATGCTCGATATTTCACGAAGTTAGACTTGTGTTGTGGATATCATCAAGTAATAATTGAAGAAAGTGAGATTTGGAAGACAACCTTTAAAACCAAACAAGGACTCTTTGAATGGCTTGTGATGTCGTTTGATTTATGCAATGCACCTGCAACTTTCATGTGGGTAATGGATGATGTCTTGCGTCCTTTTCTTGATGATTTCTTTATTGTCTACTTAGATGACATCTTAATTTTCAGCAAGTCTAGAGAAGATCATGTCATGCATGTGAGGAAAGTACTTAATGTTTTGAAGAAGAATTAGTTATTTCTCAAAATGTCAAAGTATGAATATGGAAAGACTTCTTTTGCTTATTTGGGACACATAGTAGGAGGAGGTGCTTCAAGAATTGATCCTGCTAAGATTGAGTCTTTTGTGAATTGGCCTACTCCCAAATCCATCACAGAGGTAAGAATATTTTTGGGTGCAGCAATATTGGAGGAAGTTCATCTCTAACTTCTCTTCTATAGTAGCTCCTATGCATGCAGTGACAAGTGTGAAGTGTGCCTTCCAATGGGGAGGCAAGTAGCAGAAAGCTTCTGAATATTTGAAAGAGAAGATTAGTTCAGCTCTGGTCCTTGTATTACCAAATTTGAGATAGCCATGAGATTCAAACTGATGCTAGCAATTATGCCATGGGTGCAGTTCTTCTACAACATAGTAAGCCTATTGCATTCATTCTGAGACTTTAAATGGTGCTTTTGTAAACTATCCTACATATGATAACGAGTTGTATGCATTGGTACAAAGTGTCAAAATGATATCAACCTGTATACATCACAAATAAAACTTGAATAAAGGGTTCAAGGTATCCATTTCTAATAATTTTAAATGTGCAAACAACTCCAAGGTCAACTCTAAAAATGTAAGAACTTCTTATTTCTAATACAGAGATAGACTGTAGGGGCATTTACCGGATATGTCATCTCTAAAGAGAGGAGGAGTTCCAGAGGCTACCTGGCCCTCTATAGGCTCTGCCTAAAGAAATAATAGAAGTAAACACTCAAATGCCCTTAAAATACTCATGCTTGAAGCTTGATGTCTTGCAGAATAAAAAAAATAAGTTTGAGCAGCTGTTTAGGTGTTTATGTGTGGAGGCAAGTTATTTAAATTTGTTGTTTAACATAATATCTCATATTTGTTTAGCATGAAATCTCTAGCAAATGATGACACAAAGATGATGAAGTAGTTCACCCCTCCTGGGCTACATTTGCTGGACCAAGCCTCCCAAAATGGGCTGGTCCTCTTGTATTAAGGAAGCTTCAAAGGTTAACAAAAGTAAATAACTGCCTCTAAATGCAAATTTGACTGTAACAATAGAGTTAGAAGATAGGAAGCAACTAAGAATGCTCTTCGCTAAGCACTAAACTATGGAATTGTACCTTAAACAATACTTTCTCCAAATGGCCCTAGTGGCCCTTTAAACTTCTACGAAGAAATTTGAGGAGGAGTTGACCTCCAATGGTTCTAAAACCTCTACCAATGGACTCAGAAGGTCGAAAACAATAGAAGTAGGCTTTTGAATCACTGAAAACAGATGAATACAACCCCCAAACAACTCAAGCACTGAAATGGCCCCAGTGGCCCTGAAAGCTTCCCTGAGGTAATTCGAGCTGAAGTATGCCTCAACAGGCAAAAAGAGCTATACAAATGGACTCATAAAATTGAATACAATAAGGAATGACATTCGTTTCACATTCAATGGCTGCACACATCCCAATGTAGCTCCCAAAATGATATGGCCCTCATGGCTCCTAGAAATTTCCCGAAGAGAAATCACCTGCAAATTACCTCTGTTGGTTGTGAAACCTATGCCAAAGGATTTGGAATGTTGAAGAGACCCAAAATAAATAAAAAAATTGTCTCGAAAGGCCTTTCCTAGCCAAAGTTATGGCATATTCATGATCTACCAGTCAACCCCTAAAAAAACTCCAGTTAACTCTAGTGGAAGTGCATATAAATTTAGTAATCCACCTAGTTTGGAGGCAGCCCGCCAAACTTGGTCGAAACCACTAGATGGACTGCTAGTTGACAGCCAGTTTAACGGGCATGTGAGTGGAATTCAAGGGCGGTTAATGTAATTGTCGGGTTTAAGGGTGTCATTCTCGTGCCAGAGTCCCATGGTTACGGGCTGGTCCCTTTTCCCGCCCAAGCGAACCTTTAATAATAGTTAAATACAAATTGTGCCCCATAACAATTAAGGCTCATCGTGTAGCCAGGGTGGTCAGATGTGTGTTCTACAAGCAGAGAGACCTAGGTTGGATTCCATGGGGTTGCAAACTTTTTGCCATATGAAACAAATGAGATATTCTCGAAATATTCTAGGAATATTCTTTGGAATATTATAAAGAATATTCCATGGAATATTCTAAGGAATATTATCTGGAATATTTTATTTTTTTAATTCAAAAAATGGAGAATATTGGGCAGCTTTCAGATTGGCATAACTTTTGCATACGGATTCCGTTTTTCGAACCGTTCATTGCACTAGAATCAAGAAGATAGGACCTATCCAGTCATTTAGGTTCAAACTAGTTTTGAGCACCTTCATTTTTGAGCATTTTCCGACACTTGGTCTTGAGCTCCTGATCACACCTCCCAAATGAGAGGGTTTTGGACCTGAAAAGCTTACTGAAAACATTGAACTGAATTGTACAAAAAATGAGAGAACAAAAACATCCTCTTCCATTCAGCTAAATGAGTAGAATGATAACCAAAATCTCCTACCTTGCCAACTATCATCATGGCAATTTTTTGTTGAACAAGCCAAGTACTTGTCAAATCCCGACCAATTTTTCTGACCAGACAAATCTGAAAATTGCAGAAACTAGCAATGACTCTTGCTAATGTGTGAGCTGAAATCTTCCATTGAACATGCAAGCTTGCCAACTGTCATTATGCTCATCAATGGCACCTCCTTCTCTAGAAGGAAAACTGAAGGTGACTTAAGCCAATACCCACAACAAACTTCCAAAATGGAGTAGCTGTTGAAGAATGCGTGTACCAGCTTTAGCATGAGGAAAGTAATGCAAATGCTCATCCCAAAATCATGGGATACGTGCTGCAAAAACTTCTCAAAAAGAAGTACAATGGTTTTTTTCACGAACAATAAAAGTAAGCAAACCATAATGAACCAAGTAGAGACCCATGTCGAAATTTGAGGCCTCTTTGCTTGCATTCTTTTCTAGCTCATGGAATTGTGCACTGCTTTGCACCAATTTCATTCCCTACACCAAATAACACCAAAGGTACCTTGTGCAACAAGACAATCATCAACGACAAGTTGACCTGAAATGTGTTGAACAATGGACTCAACAATAAATGTAGCAAGTGTGTACACAATCGATACACATCGCAAAAACATATGCAACACAATCGGCACAAGTCGATAATCAAGGTGCGACACAATCGACAATGTAAAAAGTGTGTTCACAAGCGACACTAGTTGACCAACAACAGATACATTTACAAACACATATGTCTGTGTCATGTACAATGAACTATATACAGTTCAACAAATACACCTACAACCTCTATGTATAGGTGCAACTTCAACTCCTCTTTTCAAAGACCAACAAGTACATCAACCCAAAAACAACATCTGAGTGATAAAGAGTTGAAATGAAAGACATTGTTGCAATAATAGTGAGTACCATACTCATGTTTTATCTCCATGGCGAAATTTTGCAACAACATAAGAAAACATGCATACATCCAAAGTTTGTATATGTACAAAAGGAGTATGTCTTACTGTGTCAAGAAGTCCATCCACTTCACACCAAGGCACTTTCATGGTGATTTTTGCTGCTGCAATTTTCCTTCATGTGAAACTTCCCTTTCCACATCAATAATGGAATTTGTGGTTCCACCTTTGCCAATCTTCTCATCCTCTTGTTGCATGTGTGTGGGATGACAAGCTGGATGTAAAGTCCAACAATGAGAAGATTTTTGTTTCCTTCTTTTGGGAAAACAGTGAAAATACTATGCACCTTCTTTGAAGGTAGTCTTTGCTTCATCTATTCCATGTGTGCTTTTTCCTCATTCAACATCTCGAAACATGATGGTTAAATTGACCACAATATGTACAACAAATATTTCTTCCATTAAAGCATGTAAAATTATCATGCCTTGCAGAAACATAATCGAATTTATCATGATAAGATTTATACCTCTTATGCTACTTTGCATGTTCATCCTTTTTTCCTCCATGAAGAGATGAACTAGTAGAGGCTTCAGTTTTCAATTGCAGACTAACATCATCATTCTTGTCTTGAAAAATGAATAACATTGCATGCTTTCCATAAGCCACATGTCTACCATCTTCTTGCTGCAACAAAGGCTTTATGTAATGGAAATCATCTTTGAAACAAATTTGACATATTTTCCTCATGGAAATTGGAACAAAAGTTCTCTTTCAATTAGCCTCACATGCCTTTATGGCTTTTGAGTCTTCACCATTAGATTGCACGTAACCAAGTCCAAGATTCTTGGGTCATTCCTCAATAGAAAGGGGTTCAATCATGCCTTGTGCATTCTTTCCTAATCCTTTGCCTTCATAACCCATCTTAATCATTAAATTTAATCCTACTCCCCTTGTATGCTTTTCAAAAGATCCAACACATCTTTCTAAAGAGAAAACTGAAGACAAAATAGAATGGATTACCTCTTTCTCATGCATGTTCTTCGTCAAAGCCTCTTGGGCTTGATGAAGCTGCAACTCCATATCATGAAATCTTTGAAGAATTTTTTCCTTCTCGTGCTTCATGGCCAAGAATTTCTCATGAAGGTCTGTGCTTTCTCTTCTATCCTCAAACAGGATTTGCACCATATCCTTCAACATAAGGAATTCACACTTCATATCCTGATCGAAGAACCCTGTGAAGGAGGAAACTTGACTTGATAAAGCTGTCATTATAATGTTAATGAACAAATTAACTTCAACAATGTTCTTAAGATTTTGAAAGAAAATGACAAAGATTTTTCACCCAAATGTCTTTACAGCCATCATATATTCAAGCAGCCAACAACACATAAATCAAGTGAGAATTTTGTTCAAGCAGCCGACCGCCAATCAACTCAAGTGAAAATATTGGAGTTGTTTTGAGGTCCTTTCGAGTAAAGAAAATATCTTCTATTCCTTTTTGTCTTCTCCAAGACTTACCTAATCGGTAGCTATCCCCAAACTTTAGCAAACTCAAACAACATGCAGTTTGTTAGTAAAGTAGTCAATCTTCTACACTGCTTTAAAACACCTTTCAAGCTATACAATCAAGCTATTGTGATGTAAAATTGATCATTACAAGATTTATATCTCTTGTGCTAGTTTGCATGTTCATCCTTTTTGCCTCCATGAGTAGATGAACTAGTAGAGGCTACAGTTTTCAATTGCAGATTAACATCATCGTTCTTGTCTTGAAAATTGCATAACATTGCATGCTTGCTGTTGGATACCTATACCAATAGGTTTCATATTTCATGATTGATATCAAAGGTCCAAATATGATTCAGCTTTGACAAATGCAAAGATCTCATATTTCCCTAAGAAGGCAATGTCTGTATCAGTTCTGATAAGAACCTAATTTTGATGGGTGGTCCAACAGTGTAATCTGGATCATGCCATGTTTTCAATTTCCATGTTGTAGAATAGAGAATGATATCTGTCCAAACTGTTTAA
>APFE030000919.1:11407-21864 GCA_000404065.3 Pinus taeda
TCTGGCAGTTCATCTGAACAGAAAGGGCCTCCTTCAGGGCAAGATTTGTATGATAAATTGGGAGGTCTTTTCTTCATTGAAAATGAGGTCAATCACCTCTTTGAGACTCCTCCCAATTTCTTCAAGTACACAGAGGCCGATGAGACTCTAATAAAAATCAGAAGGCATCAGATGCCCAAGGAAGATTGGTGGCAATCCATGGTCAGAATTCTGCCACGTTAGCTTCAATCATTCGGTCACCAGGAGCCCAAGTCCAAAGGCAGTCATAAGGCTACATGCTTTTAAAGCAGATAATATGAGTAAAAGCTTAGATGACTTAGATCAGAAATCAGTTGTTAAAGACAACATGGAAATGAAGATGGATATTTTCCTCATCCCTCAAGATGACTCTGCTCAAGACACTTATGTGAAATTCAGCATGCAGACAAAGGCTTGTTCCCGTAATGGAATTCATGGTTTGTATAAATTTTCGTATGGAAGGATCAAGACTAAATGAAATATTTGAGAAGGATGGAAGATACAGGACAGCATAAGGATAAAGCAAGCATTTAAGGCACTTAAAGACAAATTCAGCCGAAGGACCATGACAGCTCACCAAGAGTACACACAGCTGCACACAAGGCCACTCAGCAGTTAATTCAAAGCATTCAACCGACTTCAACCAACTCCATAAAGCTCCATATGTCAAAGTTGCTCTGACAGCAGTTAATAGCTTTTATAGCTCATTTAAGATTGTAATAACTTCTCATCTACTTTCTCTATCCCAATGTAAGAGATATTTTTCCGCTCAGATGACTCATGCCTGAGATATTTTGTAACAGACTTCTATATATTCCCCTTCATTTTGGTTAAGAGGGGTTGGACTCCGGATGTAAGAATTTTCTTTTTGAGATATTCTCTATTACTCTGATATTGTAAACTTCTCAGACAGTTTAATACAAAGGCAGTGGGATTTCTTCAATGATGTGTTGTCTCTTGGTCTCTTGATGGTGTGTGCCTCAAAGTTGTGGGATTCTTGTTCATTACATGGCTCAATAAGTTTTCTCATGGCTCCTTATTTCACATATGTTTCCTGTTATTCCATATGTTTCACATGTTTCTTGTTTCCCCTGTTTTCTGTATGTTGAAACTCTAGACAGTAAAGAAAAAGGATAGCCTCAGGATTTAGTCATTGACTACCCTGAGCTCAATCTGAACTGTTTCATATGTTTTCTTCTGTTAAAGTGTTTAAAGCGTAATTCTTAAATGCTACCTTTAAGCCATATCCTTACTGTGCATTGTTGTTTTAAGAATTCAAGCGATTGCTCTTAGATGACATGCCTCTTTCACAAATATACAACTTAAGTAACGAAATCTTAATTGCTCATTACTAGTTGTGTTCACCTCATCCTCAATATTCACAGGTTGTTCCATGAAATGCACCCAGGCCCTGTAGCTTTCCTCCTCACCAAAATCAAGGCTTCAAGAGAAAACAGTCCTAGACCCCATTGCCCAATGGATTAATCTTCCCTGCTGATGTACTTTAAAGGAATCAGAAGCATCTTCCCAACCAAATACACAAAAAACAACCAAAAACTCATCTCACAACTAGCCTAAAACCCTCACTGAGAGCAGTGACAAACCTAATAGAGAGAGCCCTCTCTGACTGCAGTTGGGCTAGAAGCTGCAGCCCGAAGATTGGTTAGTGGTTACCCCGGCCGTATTCTCTTAGGAGTCAAGGAGAACAACCTGGGTGTTAACACTTGCCATAAGGTGCATGTCTACAATATTCTTACTAAAAGATACCCTTTAAGCAAAGACAATCATCCTTGAAGCAAATTTGACATATTTCCCTCATGGAACTTGGGACAAAAGTTCTCTTTGAATTAGCCTCACATGCCTTCATGGCTTTTATGTCTTCACCATTAGATTGCACATAACCAAGTCCAGTATTCTTGGGTCGTTCGTCAACAAAAAGGGGTTAAATCGTGCCTTGTGCATGATTTCCTAATCCTTTTCCTTCATAACCCATCATTAAATTGGATCGTACTCTCCTTGTATTAAGAAAGCTTCAAAGGCTAATACAAGTAAATAAGTGCCTCTAAAGGCAAATCTAACTGTAAAAATAAAATCAAAAGATAGGAAACAACTAAGAATGCTCTTCCCCAAGCACTAAACAATGAAATTGTACCTTAAACAATACTTTCTCCAAATGGGAAAGAAAGAATTGAACTGTTTCTTGTGAGGGTAATTTCAAAACATACTAAGATTGACAAACTTTTTGATAGTGGGTCACAAGCAAACCTTATATCAGAAGACTTGGTCAAGCAGCTCAAACTTGAGACCATTCCACATCCAAATCTGTATCCACTTTGATGGATACGCAAGGATGCAAATTTACAAGTCTCAAGAAAGTTCATATTGTGCTTTGCAATTACTGCACATTTTATTGACACGGTTGAACTTGATGTAGTGATGCTTGATATAGCAGGAAGTGTTTTGATGTCTTGAAGCTTGATGTCTTGCGGAATAAAACAGATAAGTTTGAGCAGCTATTTAGGTGTTTATGTGTGAAGGAAAGTTATTTAAATTTATTGTTTAACACATTATATCAGATTTTCTTAGCATGAAATCTCTAGAAAATAATGACACAAAGATGATGAAGCAGTTCACCCCTCCTGGGCTACATCTGCTGGACCAAGCCTCTCAAAATGGGCTTGTCCTCTTGTATTAAGAAATCTTCAAAGGCTAATACAAGTAAATAAGTGCCTCTAAAGGAAAATCCAACTATAAAAACATAATCAGAAGATAGGAAACAACTAAGAATGCTCTTCCCCAAGCACTAAATAGTGAAATTGTACCTTAAACAATACTTTCTCCAAATGGCCCTACTGGCCCTTTAAAATTCTATGAAGAAACTTGAGGTGGTGGTGACATCTAATGGTTCTAAAAGCATAGCCAATGGACTCAGAAGGTTGAAAATAGCATAAGTAGGCTTTTGAATCACCCAAAACAGATGAATAAAACCCCTAAACAACTCAAGCACTGAGATGGCCCAGGTGGCCTTGAAAGATTCCCTGAAGTAATTCAAGGTGAAGAATGCCTCAAGAAGAAAAAAGAGCTATAGAAATGGACTCATAACACTACATACAGTTAGAGATGACCTTTGTTTCACATTCAATGGCTGCACACATCCCAATGCAGCTCCCAAACTAATATGGCCCTTGTGGCTCCTAGAACTTTCTCGAAGCCAAATCACCTATAAATGATCTTTTTTGGCTGTGAAACCTATTCCAATGGATTCAGAATGTTTAAGAGGCCAAAATAAAAGAAAAATAAAAAAATCGTCTCAAAAGGCCTTTCCTAACCAAAGTTATGGCATATTCATGATTTGCCAGTCAACCCCTAAAAGAACTCCAGTTAACTTTAGTGGAAGTGTAGATAACATTAGTAATCTGCCTATTTGGAGGCAGCCCATCAAATTTGGATGAAACTACCAGATGGATTGTTAGTTGACCACCAGTTTAAAGGGCATGTGAGCAAAATGCGAGGGCGATTAACGTAACTGTCGGGTTTAAGGGTGTGGTTCCCATGCTAAGGTCCCATGGTTAGGGTCTGGCCCCTTTTCCCACCCAACACAACCTTTAATAATAGATAAATAAAAACTGCGCCGCATAACAATTAAGACTCAACGTGTAGCCTGGGTAGTCTAGCATGTGTGTTGCCCGTGGAGAGTCTCGGGTTCGATTCTACAGGGTTACAAACTTTTTGCCATATAAAACAAATGGAATATTCTTGGAATATTGCAGGAATATTACCAAGAATATTCTAAAGAATATTCCAAGAAATATTTTGTGGAATATTCTAATTTTTTTAATTAAAAAAATGGAGGATATTGGGCGATTTTTAAATTGGCGTAACTTCTTCATATGGAGTCCATTTTTCAAACCAGTTACGGTGCTAGAATAAGGAAGATGGGACCTATCCATTCATTCAAGTTTGAACTAGTTCTGAGCACTTTCATTTTTGAGCATTTTCCGACACTTGGTCTTGAGCTCCTAATCACACCTCCCAAATGAGGGGGTTTTGGACCCCAAAAGCTTACTGAAAACTCTGAACTAAATTGTACAGCAAATGAGAGAACAAAAACATCCTCTTCTATTCAGCCAAATGAGTAGAAAGATAATCAAAATCTCCTGCCTTACCAACTGTCGTCATGGCGAATTTTTGCAAAATAAGCCAAGTACTTGTTGAATCCTGACCAAGTTTTCTCACTAGACAAATCTGAAAATTGTAGAAACCAGCAATGACTCTTGCTGATGTGTGAGCTAAAATCTTCCACTAAACATCCGGGCTTGCCAGCTATCATGATGCTCGTCAATGGCACTTCCTTCTCCAGAAGGAAAACTGAAGGTGACTTAACCCAATACCCATAACAAACTTCCAAAATGGAGTAGTTGTAGAATAATGTTTGTACCAACTGTAGCACGCTGAAAGTAATGCAAATGATCATCTCAAAATCTTGGGATATGTGCTGCAAAAACATCTCAAAAAGAAGTACAATGGTTCTGTTCACGAACAATAAAAGTAAGAAAACCATAATGAACCAAGTAGAGACCCATGCTGAAATTTGAGGCTTCTTTGCTTGCATGCTTTTCCAGCTCATGGAATTTTGTATTGTTTTGTACCAATTTCATTCCCTGCACCAAATGACACCAAAGGTACCTGTGCAAAAAGACAATCATCAACAACAAGTTGACCTTAAATGTGCTGAACAATGGACTCAACCATAAATGTGTGAGTGTGGACACAATCGGCACAAGTTGACAAAACATATGCAACACAATCGACACAAGTTGATAATCAAGGTGTGACACAATCGACACAAGTTGATAAGTATTTTGTGACACAATTGACAATGTAAAAGGTGTGCTCACAAGCGACACTAGTCGACCAACAACAGATACATTTACAAACACATATGCATGTATCATGTACAATGAACTATATACATTTCAAAAAATACACCTACAACCTCTATGTACAGGAGAAACTTCAACTCTTCTTTTAAAGACCAACAAGTACATCAACCGAAAAACAACATGTGGGTGACAAAGAGCTGAAATGAAAGACATTGCTACAATAATAGTGAGTACCATAGTCATCTTTTACGTCCATGGCAAGATTTTGCAACAACATAAAAAAACATGCATAAATCCAAAGTTTGTATATGTACCAAAGGAGTACATATTACTGTGTCAAGATGTCCATTCACTTCACACTAAGCCACTTCCATGGTGATTTTTGCTACTGCAATTCTTCCTCATGCGAAACTTCCCTTTCCACATCAATAATAGAATATGTGGTTCCACCTTTTCCAATCTTGTCGTCCTTTTGTCACATGTGTGTGGGACGAAAAACTAGATGTAAAGTCCAATAATGAGAGATAACATGTCCCTTCTTTTGGAAGAAAGTGCAAATCTTATGCACCTTCTTTAAAGGTAGTATTTTCTTCATCTGTTCCCTGTGTGCTTTCTTCCTCATCCAGCATCTCAAAACATAATGGTTAAATTGACCACAATATGTACAACAAATATTTCTTCCATTAAAGCATGTTAAATTATCATGCCTTACAGAAACGTAACCGAATTGATCATGAGAAGATTTATACCTATTGTGCTACTTTGAATGTTCATCTTTTTGCCTCCATGAGGAGATGAACTAGTAGAGGCTTCAGTTTTTAATTGCAGACTAACATCATCATTCTTGTCTTGAAAACTTGCTAACATTGCATACTTGCCAGAAGCTGCATGTCTACCATATTCTTGCTACAACAAAGGCTTTAAGAAATAGCAATCATCTTTGAAACAAATTTGACATATTTTCCTCACGGAATTTGGAACAAATGTTCTCTATGAATTAGCCTCACATGCCTTCAGGGCTTTTGAGTCTTCGCCATTAGATTGCACATAACCAAGTGCAAGATTCTTGGATCGTTCCTCTATAGAAAGGGGTTCAGTCATTCCTTGTGCATGCTTTCATAATCTTTTACCTTCATAACCCATCTTAATCATTAAATTAGGTCATACTCCCCTTGTATGATTTTCTAAAGATCCAATACATTTCTAAAGAGGAAACTGAAGACAAATCAGAATGGATTACCTCTTTCTCACACATGTTCCTGGTCAAAGCCTTTTGGGCTTGATGAAGCTGCATCTCCATATCATGCAATCTTTGAAGAATTTCTTCCTTCTCCTAATTCATGGACAACAATTTCTAATGAAGGTCTGTGCCTTCTCTTCTATCCTCAAACAGGATCTGCACCATATCCTTCAATATAAGGAATTCATGCTTCATATCCTCATCGAAGAACCTTGTGAAGGAGGAAAATTCACTTGATGAAGTTGTCATTATAATTTCAATGAACAAATTAACTTCAACAATGTTCTTAAGCTTTTCAAAACAAATGACAAAGTTTTTTCATGCAAATGTCTTTACAGCCATCATATATTCAAGCAGCCAACAACACAAATCAAGTGAGAATTTTGTTCAAGAAGCCAACAATAAATCAACCCAAGTGAAAATCTTGGAGTGGCTTTGAGGTCCTTTGGGATAAATAAATTATCTTCTATTCCTTTTTTTCTTCTCTAAGACTTAGCTAATCAGTAGCTATCCCCAAACTTCAGCAAACAACATGCAATTTGCAAAATAGTAAAGCAGTCAATCTTCTACACTACTTTAAAACATCTTTCAAGCTATACAATCAAGCTATTGTGATGTAAAATAGAAAATAAGTGTCTTGTTGAATGACTAACCCTCTAGGTTTGGCAGTTACCCTAGAAAAAACAGTTTAAAGCAATTCAATGATCTTTCCTATGTGTAACAAATAAGAGAAAGATAGTAGAAAACCATCTTGGACCTTTTGCTTGATCCCTTGCTTGATCTCTCTCTCCCTTGGTAGATCCCGTAACTTCTCCCTGTACTTAACATGCTTGGAGAGTACATGCATCAATTTAGAATGCAATACAATACATGATAATATGTGATTTTTCATGAACTAGCTGAGGGAGGCATTCCTATGCTCAGATTTATAAATTTCATTTCATGTACATAGATTAGATAGTTTTCTGTAGATACAGACTTGTGAGTCTAAAAATATAGAGTCATCATTCATGACTAGGATGACCATCTATGTAGAGCCTTCATAGATTTGATGTTTTTGTATCCTTGAATATATTGCAGCGTAGATGGATGAAACTAGATCAGGGGTCCTCAAATTCATTCAGTCTTCGCTCGATGTACAAGTCAAACCATGTGAAGAGATGTTCTGAGGTCGAAAATGGAAAGACATTGCCTGATTAATAGCCAATGATGTGAGTTGTTAACAGACGCGAGAGGGATCATCGATATGAAAATGATCCTCAAGGCACTACAATACATTTCATGTGGTGTGAGTACATGATCCGATGCCAAACACCAGGAAAAATCTTTTGGTTGAAGGCCATTGATGTCAACCTATCGCTGGAAGTGAGAAACTTGCCATTGATGTAAACAAGTTTCAAAGAAATAGAAGGGTCTCTCCGAGTCAACTTCTTGGATAATGAGTTATGTCGATAAGAAGTGACTCGTCGTAGGAGGGCCTTGATGTATCCCACATCTACGACACAAAATGAAGCAAAAGATTTCTAGAGGTGAAAATGAATTGACAACACAAGGTCCAGGAATGGCGGTCATTAAAAATGAAGGTTGGAGGTAAGGCAATGTATGAGACATTAATTCGATGACTTCTCAATTGGATGACTTCTCTTGAACATGTCAGTGACACTGAGATGAATTGGTAGGGTTAACCCCAAAAGATGGATGGTATGAAAGACTAATGGTATGATGACCAGTGAAAAAAATAACCCAAACCAACTCAATCATGGAGATGAAGTGAAAGTGTCATGTTCAAGAGCGACATCCTACCATAAATTCTTGAAGATTTTTCCCTTTTTTCCCCAGTCATTGCTGACCAGTACCTCTTTATTTTTGTCAATATTGAGGAGGATAACATATGCTTGTTCTATAATTTTCCCTTTCGTCAAACCCTTTGCTCTTTGATGTTTTAACGAGTCTAGCGATAGTGAAACTCAGTATTGTCTAGATGGACAAGTTTTTCGCTATTATTTTAACGAGTTTAATGACAAGGAGAACTCGGTCCTTTTCATGTTTAGAGAGATTGAAAAGGGACGAAAAGAAAACTCCATAAGTTATTTTTTGTAAAATAATCCCTCAAGTCTGAAAAAGGATAAAATAATACAGGAGGGATGACATTTCCAGTACTTTAACGAGCTGAAAAGACAAGCGCTTGACAATATTTTCATGTTTAATGAGTATGAGGAGGGTTTAAAGAGGACTCTATACTTTCTTTTAATTTTTGAATCAAAGCTCGAAAAGAAGATGAAAAGTTTGCTTGGTGGTCGAAGATGTTCAATTCACTGTTTAGCACATCAGATTCTGTCGAGAGTTGTTCAACCTGCTCAAAACTCCATCAAACTGATTAAAAATACATATTTATGGATGAAAAATGAGCTAAAACTAACATTTGCTTGAAGTACATAGAAAAGTAAACATAAAAAATAGTCTTAAGATTTCATTTTCACCATTTCATTTCAAATTTTGGATTTGGAGCTCTGAAGCAGTTTTCCCCCTCAAATTTCACCATCAGGACCAAGTAGGAGCTATGCTTAAGCTCTTCATTTTCATTCCATCTTTTTTCAATTATGGGCAAGTTTTCTCACCTTTCTCGGCCTCAAGGACTTGAATATTTCGCTCTCCAATTATCACACTTTTCCTATATCGAAAAGTGTGATGCATAATGGGATGCCAACAGGCAAAATAGTATGCATCTCACATGGTGAGAACAAGAACATGATGAGGAGGATATGGTTGCTTTACATGACTAGGGCACAATGGATGCATTAAGGAACTGTGGTTTACTGGAGTTTTTCTGTATATCTAGAATCAGACAATAGATAAGTTTACTCCGATATCTCCTTCCTGCTTAGGATCCTCTTGACTAGGTATTCTAGATCAGAGGTAAATGTCTTGCTTTCACAATCGAGGATATTTATTTTCTGATAGGTTTGTCATGGTGTGATTCCCCTCTTTCACTATCAAGAGTTGCTTGAGGAGGCGAATCGGTGAAAGACTACATTCGTCATTTCTACAGGGAAGGATCCCAACCCAGTAGAGATGGTAAGATTAATATCTGGGATGTTACTGATCGACCTTTGAGGACCATTCTATTTACCTTTACTAGGTTGGTTGGCAGTGTGGCCTTACAATTAGCGAACAGATCCTATATGTAGTATGCCTTGCAATGCCCAGAACTGAAGGTGTTCAATTGGTGTGAGGTGGTACTTCCTGTCATGAAAGAGCAACTATCCAAAGTAAAGACTGGGAGAACTAAGAACTTTGGTTATGGCTCTATATTGACTGCCTTTGCTTTGGAAAGAATTGTTGGAAATAATACTGAGAGGGGGGGTGAATCAGTATTATCAGATCAGTAAAAATTTTTAAATTTCTTACTCAGATTCATATACGCTACTTCAGTTAAGGATATCCGCATGTATACGCGATTGTGTCTAAAGAAACTAGCGTATATCCAGATTATTTATAAGTCAGATAATCCATTACATGTTGATCTTTAGATAATGCATTAGAACTTCATTGACCATATGAACAGTAAACAGAAGCAATAAACATAACAGATCATCACACAGAAGAAGCACATATGAACACCATGATATAATATGGAAACCCAATGTGGGTGAAAACCACCTGCTGCAATTTGTTTCTATCTTCCTTTAATAAGAAACTTCTTTTACAATGTACTGGTGCAGTCCTTTACCAGTACGTAGGCTGCAACCTGTAGAGAGCTACAACCCTCTCTCGTTCTCCAGCTTCTCCTGGAAGGGAGCTACAACCCCCATAGTTCTTGTACTAGCTAAGATACTAGTACGTAGGTGCCGACCTACAATCTTCTTTCTTCAAGGTACCACGTTTCATCAATTTTCAGACTGGGTACACAGAAGCACAACTCTAAATCTGAAGGCCACATTTCATCAAAAATATCAATATCATTGAAGCTCACACACATTCAACACTAGCATTATCAATCTTTGAATCTCCCAATACTGAATCACTGAACCCTGTCAACAAAAAGCAGTCACCAGAACATAGAGCAGAACCCTGAACTCTGCAACACTATTCAGAATCAACTGTATCATCATATCATGCATTAAAGTGCATACGCTACTTGGACAAACCAAACCCGCGTACATACGCGCTTTTACCAAATCCAACCCGCGTATAGATCTATAAATATTCAATCATGACTTGCAGCGATTTCAAACTTTAGTTATACCCAGTTCAGATCATTACATGCGTCAGTATACAGATCTAGAATAAACATAATCAATCATATAGAGATAGTT
>APFE030000931.1:2958-13076 GCA_000404065.3 Pinus taeda
TTGACTGTGTATTTAAAAACAACTGACTGCTGCAACCAAAAGACTTCTCCCTTCAGCTTCTTTGTCACCTTCAAAGAGCCTAAGCCTGCTCTGATACCACTGTTGGGAATTTTTGCAATGGGAAAATACCAGTGTTGGGAATTTTTGCAATGGGAAAATACCAAAACCAGAAAAATAAAACACAGAGACAATGCTCTGTTTCCTTTGCTCCATGATCTTTTACACAGAGAAGTCTTTTTAAAAAATATTACTGAGCAGAGTATTGCACCACCATAAAATGATTTTTATTCATTAAACAAAAACACTTACATATTCATCCTCTTTTACTCAGAGGGATTCACCAAAAACATTTTCACAAAAGTTACTCTGCCTCCTATGAAATTTTACACCACTGTGTGTAAATATTTCATTTACATTCACTGCTGTGTGAAAACAAAACTTACAGGGATTTACAGATTTACCTTTTCACTTCTGTGTGAAACAATTCATGGTTTTCAAACAAAACTATCCACTGGTTTTCTTCACTCATTTCTCCTTCTTCTCCTGCACTGCTGTGCATTCTTTTTACTTCTTACATTACAAAACAAAAATGGTTTTACACCGCTGCTGCATTTTCTTTTACATTACAAACCCAAAAGAAAATTCATGCACTTCTGTGCGTTCCTCCCCTACAATACAAAGTTTAATCTCTGTTCTTCATTCGCTGCTGCGAATCCATCTTTTTTATCTCACCGTGTGCGATTCACATTTCATTTTTGGTGCTGCAGTTTTAATTTTTTTTATGTGCGATTACATAACACACACTTTCAATACAATCCCCGTGTGCTATATTGCTTAACAAAAACGGTCAACACTCATATTCAATACGTAATAATAAAAATTTACATTATATTTGTATGCCCATACTTCCGTATGCAGAAAGCATTAACGCGCCGTAATAACTTTAAAAACATTACCCAAAAATTGTCATAACATTAACTTAGGAGTATGGCCAAATTAATTCTCCACGCTGCATTTAATTTATCAAACTCCGTATGTACTTTCCTCGCAATCGGACGGCGGAGAGGAGAGGATGCTGATTAATCGGACGCATATCGGACAGGGATTGATGATCGACATTTATCGTCCGATAAATGTCAGGTGCTGATGTCATGGCAATCCATGTCCGGTGCTGATGTCATGGCAATCCACGTGGCTGCTGCACCATATCACGTCGGAGCTCTTTACACAGAAATAGCTTTAAGCCGAAAAATGGTGCGATGAGGTTGCCGGCGGTTTATGGTATTTCAACAGTGGTTTTCTGCGTGCGTTGACTGCTGACCCACGCAGTGAAATTATAATTTCAACAGTAAATTCAACGAGAAATGCAATGAACTACAAGCCCTTCACATGATACTGCTATCTATCCACAGTCAATTCAACTTGTTCAGTAAAAACGGTCTGCTCGAGTACTATCATTTTGCTAGATCCTTTCCATGCATATATGGCTTGGTAACTTGTCTAAATCATTATGAGAAGATCCCTTTTCCTGGACTGCTCGCTTGGCAATTTCCTTCAGTTGTCCTATTCTTCTCCTTATAATTCCATTTGCTCCCTCTCCTTTTATGAAGTTCCTCACCAACAACGCTAACTCTTTTTTCCTCACCGTCTTTTTCAAGTGCATTCCAATTCCCCATTCTTCACAAACGAATTTCGCATTTGTTTGTTGTTCCGCAAAGAAGGGCCAGCATATCATCGGCACCCCTGCGCTTATGCTCTCCAACGTGGAGTTCCACCCACTGTGAGTTAGAAATCCCCCAACAGATTGGTGTGACAATACCTTTATCTGGGGCGCGCACTCCACCAGCAGACCTCTATCCTTTGTTTCCTCCAAGAATTCCTCGGGTAAAATGGCAGATTCACCATGAACTATATCTGGCCTGATAACCCACAAGAAGGATTGGTTGCTGGAGGCCAGTCCCCATGCAAATTCCAGGAGTTGTTCATTAGACAAAACTGTCAAGCTCCCCAAACAAACATACATGACGGAGCATGGCTTCCGAGTATCCAACCATGTGAGGCAGCTCCTTTCTTCTTTCCACATACTCAATTCATCTGAGAACCCATCCTTAGCCTTACAATGTAACGACTGAGAGAGCAGCAGAGGGCCAATGGCACAGACAGGGAAGTGAAGTGAGAGTGCCTGCAAGACTGGGCCTTCCAGCTCATCGAAAGTGTTGAGTATTAACCCATCTGCTGCTAACGTGCCTTGGGCTTGATTTATTGAATTTTGAAAGAAGAAATCCGAAGGATCAGTAACTAGGCAGAAACTAGGCAGCTCCTTCAACCGCAGCGGGGGCATTCCCGGGATGCAAGTTATTATCACTTCATCAAGAGATTCCTCAGTGAGGCAGCCCTCATCTGTAAAACATGAACAATATTCTGTCTCAATATAAACCAAACATAAGCAATCTTCTATTCCAGTACACAAGCGAGCATATTGTTGTTAATAAAAATGAAGCTGAATACGAATAGGTTTACAGTCTGCGTTAGCAGTAAATGTTCCGCACATCGTTCTTCCCCGCCTCCATACTCAATGGGTCGAGAAATATATGAAAGACCTCATTGAAGTTTTGACAGTGTCTCATGGAGCACCATGGAAAATTAGAAAAAACAGATTAAAGTAAGTGTTTTTTTGGCTTTTTCTCCTTTTAAATAATAAATAGCAAGTCAATAGCCAATTTGGACGCCGGTGTTTAGAATAGATTTGCAAGTGCAGTTTTCAAATCTAAGTAATATAAATTTATCATTTAAAAAACTGTACTTGCAAATCTATTTGCTTTCATGTCATATTGTTTTAACGGGTTTGCATAAACAATTTCTCTCTCTGTCCTCTGCACTACTGGTTGGGTTATGGGCGGGTGCAGGGTTGAGGAACTAGAAGAAGGGTCATCTGTCCTCTTTCACTATGGTCAAGTCTTATCTGGTTGCTGGGGTTTTCTGGGGCCTCTGGATATGGAGGAATTCTTAGGCTAGTAAAGCAAATAGTAGGGGGTCAACTTCAAGAAAGCCTCCAAGACAGCGAGGAATAAAATTTGATATCCAAATTTTACAAGAACCATCCAAACCTATCATCGTGAGACTCAGCCCAGGTGAAGCAATTCATTTCGTCTTGGGAGGAAGAATTGAACCAAAAGGCAGAAATTGTGGTCCCGAGGATTGCAGTGGGCTGATTCCGGATCCTGTGAATAGTCGCTAAATGACAATGTTTGATATTATTTTTTATTTTGTTTCATGATGTATATGTCCATTCAAATTTCCATTTATAGCTATATGGTATGTACATGGTTCCTAGGTGTTAAGGCCGGTAACGCTATGATAGATAAACTCAGACTGTTTAAGTTTTGAATGGGATACAATGCTATTTAGTAGTTTAAATTTCCCCAAACATTTTTTTATAATGTAAATTGTTTGATGATTTGAAATGAACGAATAAATAAAAAATATAACCAAACTACAAAAGAAAATTAAATATATTAATAAATTCAATATTTTAAAAAAACATAAGACATTTAAATTATAAAAATTACACAATTCAAACTTATAACTATACCAAATTCTCTACAACTTCAAATAAAATTAATTAAAATTATATAAAAAAAAATGTCCACGTTGATATATCTATTATCAAACCCACGCCATCTTCATTTATCTATTAGACCCGCATCACAGATCAGACTTCAAACACCCGCAAAACTTAAAGTTAGGCAACTCATTGGCCAACTGGTTGTAGGATGAAAAAGGGTTATGCTTTACCGATGAGAACGATCAAATATTCTCACTTGCCTTTTATTTTTTTACTCTATGTTTATCTGGATTGCAGATTTTCGTGTTAACGTAACTGGCAATATGAACAAATCGTTACCCTTACTCCATACTGGGTGCCTTTTCTCCAGGCTACTTTGATGATGACAATTTATTATAGGTATAAAAATCACCCGTGACCTTTGAGCAGAAGATCCTTCCTATGTGAGGACGCGGATATATGTCCTTCAAGCATAATATATATGAGCACAGGTATATAGACATGAAATAAAACATGAAGCTACCTTTGAGGGGAAGATATCCTTCTTCTATGAGTTGAGGCATGAAGAAATAAAGGGGAACTTTCAGAAGAAGATCCTTCCTATGTGAGGACACGAATATATATCCTTCAAGAATAATATATATGCGCACATGTATATAGACATGAAATAAAGCATGAAGCTACCTTTGAGGGGAAGATATCCTTCCTCTATGAGCTGAGGCATGAAGAAATAAAGCATGAACCCGCAGGCACTGGTCGTCCAGAAGGCTATTCTTGGAACACCATAATCGTTGGCAATATTTTGCAACTTTGATAAAACCCCATCCGACACTATAAAGCTGACCGGAGGAATGTCGGGACGATTCTGGAGCTTATTCATTAACTGGCGCAAGTGAATATGAGCGTTATGTTCCATGGATTTGGCCACGTCGGTAATATCATGAGTACGGCCGTGTTGGGCAGGCAGGCCGTCGGGCACTGTTTCGAATCTTATATTCATCGAAGAATCGTAGGTCATAGGTCCACAAGACTCTGCCAGGCGCCCCTGAACAAATTCGGTATTCACAAAAGTGATATAAAAACCGCGTGAGGACAAAACATTGGCCAAGTTCATGAAAGGCTTTATGTGGCCCTGCAAGGGAAATGGAAATAATAGGGCATGGCGGGGGCGCTGCTCATCAACTGAAACTGATTGCCCTAATTCCATATTTTGTTAACAAAGGGAAGACTACCGAGAAGGGCTTGAATTGTGGATCGATTGTAGAGATGCGCAGGTATTTATAGAGATTTTCGATGTAAATATCAATCTTAGTCCATTCTTAATGTTGCGTGCAGATATCTCGTTAAAGTAGCGTTCAGATATATGGATCGATTGTAGAGTTGCGCAGGTATTTACAGAGATTTTCGATGTAAATATCAATCTTAGTCAATTCTTTAAAGTTACGTGCAGACATCTTGTTAAAGTTGCGTGCAGATATATAGATAGGAGGAACTCTTCACATCATCATGGATAATCCTAAGACCATGGTTGACAGTTGATGAATTAATGATTCATATGTACCAGTAAATATTAAACATTAAGATGTTAATAAATGTAGTTAATATATTTCATAGCTTTTATATACTTATTTTCTTTATCTTACTTACATATATTAAACATTAAGATGTTAATAAATGTAGTTAATATATTCAATAGCTTTCAAATACTTATTTTATTTATTTTACTTAAATATATTCAGGCTTATGTTGCTTTTTTAATGGTGAAGATCGATCACTCATGACACCTCTTTTTAAAAGGTGAATGTGAGGAGTGGAAAAGTCAATACACACCTCTATCCCGAAGTTGAAAATTTAGGTTAAGTATCGAATACTTAATTTATTTATCTTACTTACATATATTCAAGCATTCAAGCGTATGTTGCTTTCTTAATGGTGAAGATCAACCACTTTTACATGACACCTCTTAATGGTGAAGAATGACACCTTCTTTTAAGAGGTGAGTTTTGAGGAGTAAAAAAGTCAATACACACTTGTCTTCCGAAGTTGAAAATGTATATTAAGTATTAGAATGTGAAAATGAATCACAATTATAATGTTAAACTTATATTTTATCATGGTGAAAATTCATATCTAAATGTGTAAATGAAAACCTTAATTTTATACTTGATTTAGAAAGCTAGAAATGAAATTATATCTTCAAATAAAAGTGAAATTTCATTTTTTAATATATTAGAAATAATATAAATTTATTTTAATTAAGTAAATAAATAAAATATTTATAATAAAGAAAGTTTTACGAATGAATTTATAAAGTCAATTAGATTATAAAATAATTTATTTTAAAATTTTATTAAAAAAAACTAAGAAGTACTAAATCACTCACTCAAAAATGAATTAATTTTTATATATATAAAAAGTCAATCAATCAGATTATAAAATAATTATTTTAAATTTTATTAAAAACTAACAATTACTAAATCACTCACTCAAAATAAATTATATATATCTATATATATATAATATAATTAATTCATTAATTTTGTAATTCATGTAACATCAAACTGTCATAATCTCTACACTGTCATCTTAATACTTGACCCAACAACATTAGAATAAATAATTCTATGTAAATGCCTATGATCAGAGTAATATTTGACTAGGGACCTCTCTGAAGGTAATCAGAGTAATATTTGACCAGGAACCTCTCTGAAGGTATCTATGTACTTTAGTCTAACACCGCCAACTTATCTGTATGCCTGCTGAATTTCAAGTAATGTTTGGTCTCCAGCTAGCTCTAAAAAAAGATAAATAAAATAATTTGATGTTTGCCGCCGCGATCACCTCCTCACTGCTGTCATCTTTGAAACGTTTGGCCGACCATGCACAGCTGTGTCGTGGCCGTCCCTGTGAAATTAAACGGACATGAAGATGTTAACAGGTGTGTTTAAAAAGGTGGTGAAATGAATAATTTTTAAATTAAATTTTTTATTTTTAATATGAAATTAAAAATTTGTTTAATTTTTTTTATATTATCAGTTGGATGACGTATTAGAAGAAGAATAATTTCCTGAAAATCGGATACTGTTTATTTATTTCTGTAAAAATCAAAAAATTTAAGCCTAATTCCAATATAGATTAGGTTAAGGCATAACTATATAATAAGTTAATAATTATTTAATATTATTTTTTTAAATAATGTATTAAAAAAAATATTTTCTTAAATCAAATATTGTTCACTCATTTATATAAAAATCAAAATTCTATAAACCCAATTCCAATACTAAAGCATACCTATCTAATATGCCAATACTAGCTTTTACATGTTACTGTTCAATACTAGACCTGATGTAATATTAATTAAGTAAAGAATAAACCAGATGTAATATTAATTAAGTAAAAATGAAAAAATGTAATATTCTTGAGAATAGACCAGAGGTAAAGAAAAGTAGACCACCATTTAGTGCTTAATACTTTCCAAAATCTGATCTCATCTTGTATTGAAAATTGAAATGGACTGGATTGAAAATTGAAAGCAACTTGCAGATTTTATTTTATGTTTTCATATTTTTTTTAAAATCTTCAAACAGATATGAATGTTTGAAAGTTTGCAGCACCAGCCTGTCGCAATGCCCTAGAATGATGTTCGAAGATTAGTGATCCATATGCGTTAATGTTTGACATGCAAATTGAAAGGCCCAACAATCTGAAATTATCTCAAGGCGATGCCTGCGTTTGTGATCTAGGTTATTGTATGGGAAAGTTGTTGTCAATTTTTTGAGTGGATGTTTCAGTCAAGGTCAACGTGATCAGCAATCAACTTTTGACGATTGATCAAGCTGTCTCCTCTTAATGATTTACATTTCTTAAATTTCAAGTATCAGATTGCATAATTCTTTACGTGTGAATATCGAACTCTTCACTGATCGTTGTGTGGGAAAGGTAGATTCCCACAACTACCACTCTTGCTTTTTTTAATTTTTAGTTGTGTGGGAAAGGTAGATTCCCACAACTACCATTCTTATTTTTTTAATTTTTAGTTTAAGTTGGGGGAAAGGTAGATTATTACCATTATTATTTTTTTTTATAATTTTTAATTTAGGTTCGGTAGGTTAAATTAATACTAGTTTTTTGATAAGTGTGGAAGTTTTATTTTATTGATATTTCATGAAAATAAGTATGTTTTTAACAAAAATTGCAGGTGGCCTTAACTTGCCCGCGGAAAACCAAGGCTCTGTTGGCTACCTTTCTGCATCGAACCCTGTCTAGAGTTTAAAAAGAATTTTTTTTACTATCCAAGCTACATTGACAGCTTTATCTACTATATAATTCTTATTAAAACAGTAAATGCTAACCGTCATATAGAAAAAATTCTACTGAAAGGGTTGCTTCAATCATCTAATGAGCCCACCGAGGCTAGGGCTTTCGCGCTTCAACCCAGAATTTCACTTCTCTTCATATCCTTAAGGCTTTGTTCAATCCCGTTCACCGTGAGATTGTTGTAATACAACTGCAATTGGAGAGATTGGATCTCCCTTTACAGATCCTTCATGCTTGGCTCAGTTGGTCTGTCTTCCTCCGGTTCTTCTCTTTCCTTATAGTTGTCATTGTGGGGGCTAGGATGTTTTTCATGACCCAGTACTGCTGAATTGTTTGCTGGAACAATGTTTGCCATCCTCTGGTATTCTCGGGGCCTTTAACAATTGTTTCCCAATCATCTTCCTTGATCTCTTGATTTGCTATGTTATTGTTTAGCTCTCTTTCCCATTCGAATATTATGGCTTTCAACTCTGGTGGTGTTCTTACTACGTATGCATTAATCAAGTTCTTCATACTCTCCTTCCCAGTTTTCCTACCTCTTTTACTCAGTCTTCTGCTAGAAGTTAGTTCCAATCCTTTTATCTTTTTTCCGGCCTTTCCCATTCCTCTGTTTACTTTCTTTCCCGATTGGTTACCTTCCTTTTCCATATTAACCTCCTTCCGACTTTCTTCCTCCTTTTCCAAGTAGCACACCTATTCCTGGGTTGGAGCACGGATTGAGTTCTAAGACTCCAAAATTTTGTGCACTCTACTTGCTATATTACCTAAAACAGAAACGAGGAAAATAAACTTGTAAGTCAACATCATTTTAAACAGAGTAACCTCAAGCTTCCCCCCTTCCGAGTGGGGCTTCTCTAGCGCAAGCCTTTTCAGTCGCTCCCTCCCCGGACAACTATGATAACCCCCATTAACAATCGAATTCCCCCCTCCCTTCTCAGAGAATTGGAGACTAATGACCTCCTCATCTTTTTGGTGATTTCCTATTGGATTTTGAAGAGCCCAATTACCCAATGCCCACAAGGCTTCTCTGCTTCTCCACCCGACTATAATTGCAGCCCTACCCCGTGTATCACCATCGCAGCGACCAAGGGATTGCAACCCTACCTTGGGTCTCGACAAAGAAGCTGAACAAGGATTTTCTCAGAGCTATATACCTACCCCGATTGCAACCCCAATTACTACCTCTATTCCCGCAGCCCTTATCCAGGTCTAGGCTTGGCTCAAGATGGAGGATTATCAGCCTTGTCACCAAATCAAAGAACGCTTCTAACCCACTGCACTTAACTAGGGCACCTTCCTTCTTGAGCCACATGCTCAAAGGATGTCCCAGCAGGACACAATACCCGAGACCTATCTACCCTAAGACCAAGACTAGGGTTTCCAAACCCCCTTCCCTAGTTGACAATCCTGACAAATTCTCTCCACGATAACAAACGAGAACCCCAAGAGAAAAAGAAGGTCTCGACAGTGGTTGCATCGGAGGATATGATTTTCATTAACCAACATTCATCTTCTAAAAACATGTTTGCGAGGCAGTCGTGAGTTAGAGCCGAGAGGACATACCAATTCTTGTAGACAAAAACCGGTTGCACTCGACGTCCTCCAGGCCTCCACTTCCACCACCTTCAGTTGCACGTCCTAACTTATCTCTCTGCATGCAAATACCTCTTAGCCTGACTGTCTTCCATTTTTGTTTTCCTAGCCACCTCCCCTACTTACCGCCCGAAGGACTCACCACGTGCCTTCGTCCCCCGTCTACCGCCCTTTCTCCCACATGATTTTCTCAGGATGGGGTTTACCTGACATCTCCATTATTTCCCTTCATTAATCCTCTCCTACCACCAACTACTCCTGCTGCGAGTTTACTCCATCTACATCGCCACTTGCCGACTGCCATTGCCTTCCTCCCTCTACCACACTGGACACCTAGCCTTCTTCTCTCCCCTCTGCCCTCATCCCCATCTGTCTCTACCCTATATTTTTTGTTGCCCAATTGTCCTTTACCTACTCTCGTGGCCTCATGTTGACCTCTTCTCCCTTTGCCCTCCAATCCAGTTGAGCAACTGATCCCCCTCGGCCTACCATGTCCTAAGGCCTACCTCTCCTTCATTTACTTCATCATGTGTTTCACACCCCGATTGAGGGTAAACCAATAATAATTTAACAATAAACCCATTCATTATTGGTTTAGATATACTCATTTATTAATTCTTCCCACATATATATAATTATATAA
>APFE030000931.1:13158-27464 GCA_000404065.3 Pinus taeda
ATAATTTTAATAATAAATTTAACAATATAAAACTAATTTTCACAAATTTCGTGAAAGAAATTTAGTAGACTTATTAGTCCTTGCCTGGGACTATTAGCGATCGATAGATCGTTGACCGAGCATTAGTTTATACTTTGACCGGTTCTTTTTCCAGTGATTTGGCATTTTAACCTAAGTTTAATGCTCCCAATTTCATTCAACAAACTTTTAAGCAAAGTTTTTGGTTCGGAAAACAATTGAGGACTTATTACAGCCTTCACATCGCCCGATGCAAAAAGATTGACGCAATATCATCTTATCCAAGTAGGCTGTGGAGGCAAAGTTTGCAATATGATCTTATCCTAAGTAGGTTGGTTGAAGCGGCAAGTTATTTTATCCAAACTTTGGTTGCCGACTTCCACAACACGAATTTTGCATGGCAGTAGCCACTTGTCTTCAGTTGGCCACTTGTCTTCCGTTGTTCTTCAAATCTAAATGCTATATGGCAGTGTGCTCGCCCTTTTGCAGATTTCTCAAATACTTCTCAGATACTATATGGCAGTAAGCATACCTGTCTTTCCCTTCCCCTTTTTCATTTTGCTGCAGGAGGCATTCGCATTTTTCCCATTTTGCTACAGGAAGCATTAGCTTGGCTCCTTCAGAAGTCTGGAGAAAGCTGCATCTTCTGAATTATGAACAAAGCTACAAAGCAGTCTCAAACATATTGATCAACCCTAGTGAGCAGCAGGCTCCTCCAAATCTATTGCTGAGAGCCCGGGCTCTGCAGGTGATAAACGAAATAAAAACTGATGCAGAAGCCAGCTGCAGAGGGGTTGTGATGTGTGTGGATATTTTGGCTTTGGCTGCTCAGGAGTCTGTCGCTAAGGTTGGTAGTATTTTATTTTTGGAGTATTTTAGGTTCATTTTAGACTTTTTAGAAATATTATTAAATTTTATAATAATTTCGAATATGATGGTGTAGAGAAACATAGTCTTCATTTTTTAACTAGTCAAATTTTAAGATATTTCTGGAATCTCATTACTTTTGTGGTATTAAGATTTGTGGCTCTGTTGCTTGCTATGAAAATTTTCAAAAAGAGTAACAAAAATCACCAATTTGAAGGCATGAGGCCCAAAATACCCAGTACCGCTTGGACGCAGAGACAACCTAGCCTTTGCTACTCAATCCGTAGTTCTCGCCAATTTACCTTCTCCAACTTTTGATGTGACACAACTGATGAACATTTTTGGCCCAAAAGGATTCAGTTTGACTGATATGGTAGCTCTTTCAGGTCTGATGCTCATTTTACTAATGTGGCATTCTTATTTCTATGGAAGATTTCATTTGAATATTTTGGAATTTGAGATATATTAATGAGATCCAACCATTGAAAACTTTAAAATATTAGTGTTCGCTTCTGTCAAAAGGGATCCGACAGGTGCCTCTGCTGCAAAAGATTATGAGTCTAAATATTTCTGGATTGGGAAGTACCAACGGTGAAAAAGAAATGTATATATATCTGTATCTGTTTTTGTATAATCACAACAAAATATATAAATTTGGCATTTTATAATGATATGTATTATAGATTCAGTGCGTTCAATTGATTTTGTTCCCTAATAATTAAATATTAAAATTTATAATTAAATTTTAGTAATTTTAAAAATATCATAAAAATAAGCATCTAGGACTAAGATACCTGGAAAAGTAGAAAATATCTGTAAATTTCTTTTACTTCAAAAAGGATATGAATATAAGGCCTGCGTAGCTGCTACTCCATCTATCTCTATCTCGCCTTATTGTTTTTTATATATATCTACACTGACTTTATCAGAATTTGGAATGCTGATAAACTTCTTTGCCATTTTCTTTCTGATCCCCTTTGCATAATGTTGTCTGTCACCTCCTTAATCCCACCATTTTCTTAGCGAGGAACTACTACCCGCAAGATAGTGGACGGGTCAATCTACACCAGTTAAATATCAGTAAAATTGTATTATTATTAAATGTATCCAAAGCATTGCCACCATCATACAAAACAGTGCCTAAAAGGGTTTATGGATAGACACCGAACTAACGTTTACTAATGGTTTTGAATGCGATGTATTTAGAGGAATTTTTTTATTAATGGTTTTGAATGAAAGCATGTATCAGAATTAACAAGGAAAATACAACTCGTCTGCAACTTGAATTTGTTCCTCCAGCTTTCTTTCTTCAGTGGTCAACACCGACTTGATCTTTGCCTGCAATTTTCAATTCTGGTCTTGAAGGGTTTGGAATGCCTTTCGCAAATGTGCAATCTTTTATGTCGCAGAGATTGGTAGGTCTGTCTCTGCGGGGCCTTTCGGAACAACTAAGTCAAAATCCTCAACTGCAGAAGCTAAAGACTCATTAATTTAAAATTGAGGGTTTCAATCTCCAATAATTTCAAATATCAATCTCTGAATGTCCAAAAAATTAGGCTCTGGGTCTTTCTTTACAGCTAATTTTAATGTTATTTTCATTATCGATATCTGGTTTTGTATAAATTCACTACATAAGGGATTAAGGGAATTAGAAATGAGAACCTAGATACCAGCTAAGGCTTGAAAAAAGATCTTTGTCCGCCAAGAAAAATAGCTAAGGCATCTGAAACAGGATCTTTGTCCGCCAAGAAAAACAACAACGTGACTTGATCCTTGTCATTGTTAGCCTGGATGGATTCAAATGCGGTGGATAAATTTTCAGGAGTTGCATCAATCTAAGTAAAATCCATGGTTTCTTCCCTATCTGCAATATTCCCACCCAAATATTTCGGGAGGTTTCTATTAGCATGTCATATTACTTACTCTTATTGACGCGCTAATGTTTTGGTTATCTAGTTTATATGGTTCATAGTAGCTTTATCAAATCTTTTGAATGGTGGCCCTTCACAGTTTAAGCAGGTTTTCCATGCAACAGGGAACGTGGCTTGCATCCAAGTCCATATGTCATCCAAATGTTTCTTGCTTGGGCATATATTTATTATTTAAAAGGTGGTTTTTCATGCAGGGAACGTGGCTTGCATCCAAGCCCACATGTTATTCAAATGTTTTGGCCATAAATGCAAGCCCACGTGTCATTCAAATGTTTTCGCCATATATTTATTGTTTTACACAAATAAATTATATATAACAATTAAAAATTATGTTTTATATTTCTACATTGTTAATTAGTTTTTCTTTGACACTAAACTTTCTGAAATACATGATATAGTTAAAAGTTTCGTTGTTCATTCTGAAATAAAAGTTAATGAATTCGTTGTTCATTCTAAAATACACGAATTTGATATTCATAATGCAGAATTGATTTTTTAATTTTGTAACTTATTCGAAAAGTCTATTGAAAGCTCTTGAAAAAGAAAGCTCTTTTTCACAATGCATTTTTATCTACAATATGCCAGACTCTTTTATATGATTGTTCATTTAAGCATATAGCATACACATAATATCTAATTCTTTTAACTTCTCTGCATCACAGTCTCTAGCGTTTCTGAAAAAAAACCTCGCGGGAAAGCGCTGTAGTTTCTCTGCGCTCTCTTCCAAGGACAGAAACAATAGTTCCCAAATTCTCCAGAGAACAAATTACACATTGAAGTTGTTTTATCCTAGAAAGTTTGACTGTTATGTGAATGAGCAAAGTTGGTTTAGATCTGAAACATGAGTGCTTAAAAGATTAAGTTTATGAAACGATCAATACCCCAAACATTCAACTTCTATAACATATTAAATTGATACAACAATATATAGAATCACTGGATTATTAAACTACATTTATTAAAATTTATAATATAAAGATTTAAAATATTAATCTACATAAATAAAAACTACTTATTAAAAAATAACAAAAAAATTATATATCACAAATATTATATAAAATTTCCAAAATAAAAAAATATATATCTAATTCGCCATAATGACACTTATATAAAAATAAAAGTTCATCACTCTTTCTATTTCATTTAAAGAGTACACCCATGTTCATTTTGAAATATTAAATTATATAATTTGTATTTAATAATTAAACTTGTCCAACACACTGGGCGTTGTTTTATTACACATTCAAGTGAATTATGCGATTGTGTGATTGTTTTCTCTGTTCTGGAATAAGATGCCTTTGTGATAGCCTTTTATGAATGCATTAAATGAATATGAAAATTGTATTTCCTTTGAAATTCGATTAAGTGAATTATGTGATTGTGTGATGCAGACAGCAAGATCTTTCAACGCCATGCAAACAACAAGATCTTTCAGGTAAGGTAGCAAGTTTGTTCGACGAAAGCAGGTTTTTAGCGAAACAGAAAGCTTAGACATGTTACACAAAGCGTTTGTATTGTGTTGTTGTGGCAGACCCCGACAGGGACTACCAGTTGCATGCAGCACTTGTTTAAACATAGAAGATATCCTATCTCTTTTCGCTAAGATTAACTTTGTCACTGTGGTTTTTTCTTTTCTAACAATATTTTTGTTAAATGGTTTCATTTATTAGAAATATTTTAGTTAAATAGGTTTTTATAGTATAATATTAATCGATATAAATTTATTTTTGTTTTAAATATATTATTAATACGATATAACATATAAAAAAATATAGTGTTAATTTAAAATATGTTATGTATAATTTAATGCTTGATATACTGTATATAAAATGTAGTGTTAATTTGAAATATATTATATATAATTTAATGCGAAATATATTATATATAAAAAAAAAATATAGTGTTAGTTTGAAATATATTATGTATAATTTTTTTGAATTACAATTTTTTTTTTACGAAAATAATTTTAATAATTTATTTTCCTTGAGGTTAATTAAATTTATATTAATTATATATAAAAATATTCAATTTCATATTGAATATAAAAATTATATCTCTCAAAAATTAAGTACACATTATTAATTTTAAATATTATTATAATGTTTTAATATTATTATAATGTTTTAATGGTAGGAAAATGTTTGAGTGAGGATATTGATTTTCTCTATCTATTTGTTAAATATTCTGAATAGAATATATTTTTGATTGATCTTTTGTGGCTTTTTGGCAATTTGCGGCTCTTCAATAATTTTTTGCGGTTCGTATCTACAGTAGAATATGACTTTGATAAATCGAATTTGATCGATCGAATTCTCTGCGGTGGTTTGCATCTACTCTATGGTGGAAATAATATACATCTGCGATGTTTCGTATCTGATCTGTCCAGTGTCCGGTGGTGCCTATATCTGCTCTCTCTGGTGGTTTCAGAATTCCAAATCTACGACTCTTCTTCAATTGGCCCTTTTCCTGGCAGCCATTGCTAGAATATGGCAAAACAAAAATTTGTTCAACTACGCGTGATTGAGAAGAAACTCAGGACAAGCCTGCTAGCTGTTATATGAATAGTAGATCTTGTGGTTGCCATAGATCTACGGCTCTTCACTTCTCTTCTCATTGATTGGGCCTTTTGCGGTTTATAGATCTGCGGCTCTTCTTTATAGATCTGCGGCTTTTCACTTTTCTTTGGCAATCTTATGTGGCCTTCTCTTCGGCAATCTTTTATACTCAGCAGGAGAGCATTTTCCAGATGGCTCCCAGCTTCGCGAAAATAGTTGCTGGCCCATTTTCGTCTGCCTCTAGGGGGAAAGCTCCTGCCCATATCATCAGTGAAACCCCAGCTGCCACTGTCCAGTTGGTCTAGGCCTCACTCGATGAGGCCTTAAAGTTCTCTAAAAGTGCCCTAATCTGCCAATCCAATGGTTTTTAGCCGCGGCTGACAGCTCTCCACAATTGGACCTCGGAGGTATGGAAGCCTCTAATTCCTGATGCAATTAATGTCTACCCCTGTGCTAGGGGTTTCTTTATAGTATATTTTGAAAACCCTAAAAGTAGACAATGTATTCTAGATTTCGGCCCTTGGTTTTGTGAAAAATCAGGTCTATTCATGAGGCCATGGAACCCATCATTTGATCCCTCAATAATAGTCATAATCTCAACACCAGTTTGGGTGAGATTGCCAAACCTACCCTTGCATCTCTAGAATTTCTCTTCACGAAAAGCCAATGGAAATGCAATTGGGAAATTTTACTACAGGTGCCCAAAAACAGAGGAATATGCTAGAACCACCTATGCATGCATCTGTGTGGAAATGGAATTCAGTGCCAGATTCCCAGCTGAAATACACCTAACAAGTACAGACTATGTGTGGAACTAGAAACTCGATTATGAAAGTGTCCTCTTCAGATGTCAATCCTGCTTCGAAACAGGCCTCCTAGCTAAAAATTGCACAAAAGCCTCCCAGAAAAATTCTGCTAGGAAAAATCACCACAGATCTACATGGTGGGAAGGAGCACAAAAAGAACACTACACTGTCATCAAAGAGGAATATTCTCGAGAAAACTCTGAATCACAAGAAATCGGGCAAGAAAGAAACAACTCTCAAGACAAGCAAAGGGAAAGCCCGACCCAACAACAAAAGAGTGAACTCGACAATCCCTCAAGCATCAACAGTTATGAGGATTCGAATACTGCACAACATAAATCTTCATTTAAGAGCGAAGCAGATCTCCTAGACCAAACTTCTTCTCCGACTATCTTCAAAAGGACGAACATAATAGACTGCGAAGCTAAGACACCAATGTCCCAAGAACATGCAAGATAAAGAAAGTTGGAAGACCGTAGAGAAAAAAAAGAAAGCTACAACAACACCAATCTCGCCAAGAAAGATGAGGAGCCAGACAATTAGAAACTAAGAAAATTATACGTCCGATAGACCAATTTGGTCTCAGTGGACATTAACCATCATCAGAAAATGATAGATGAAAAATTAGAAGATGTTGAATCACCTTTTTCTCTTAAATTTCTTCCATTCATTTGATCTTTTCTCTTTGTGGCTTTGATTTGAGACCTTTCTCTTTTGTTTTTTATTTCCTTTTTCTTGATGTGGGTTTTTCTTTTTTGTTTTATAATTTTTGAAATTCTTAGATTCTCTTTTCAATTTTTTTGAATATTAATTATTAAATAATAATAGTGTTTTTATTCTTTTGTTAAATAAAATCTTCTTCTTTATCCATGCCTGTTTTATATATATATATATATATAATATTAAATTATATATTCTTTGCCATCTGTATTATCATTTTAATTATATATATAATATATAGTATTATAAGATAGATAAGTCCATATTATTGAATTATATATATATAATATAATAATATATATATATATAACATATATATATAATATATTTTCTCATCTATTAATACTAATAATATTTTTTTCCGCTCTTTTTTTCTTCTTAAATATTACTAAAATTACAAATTTTATTTTTTACTCATTCTATACTACATATTATTTTTACAAATATTCATATATATTAACTTTTTACTATAATATTTATCTAGTCTTTTTAGGATAAGTTTTTTTTCCTTTTTAATTTTTCTATATTATTTTATATTTATTTTTTATATCTAATTCTTTAGAGTATATAAATATATATATAGCTCATACTCTTTTCTCACTATTTTTTAATATAAAAATATTTTCTTCTTAACCTTGTTTTTTTATTTCCTTTTTTTATTTTTAAAATTCTATATTTAATATTTATATTTTCTATTTTTTCCATAATTTACTATTTAATCAATTTCTATTTTCTTTTTATGGACTTCCTCTTTTATTTATATCTCTAATTATTTAATTAATGTTCTATTTCTTTTTATGGATTTTCTCTTTATTTATAATCTCTAATTATATTAATTATTTTATTTTTTGTTCTTATAAGTTGTATTTAAATGTTATATTAAATTATTTTTATTCACTTCAAATTATTAACGAAAATTTTCGGACTATTTGAATTTCTTCTCTACATTATATATCTTCATTGTTAGATTAAACTCTCCATCTTAGTGTTGAGGATGAATCACAGTGGATGTTGAGCAAAAATAAAAATGAATTTCCAAAGAAATATTCATCATAGGAAAATAATATTTATAATTATAATATAAAAATAGATAAATAAATGATGCTAAAATAATTTTTATTATTAATGTTTTTTTTAATCATTATGTGTTAACTTCATGTTAAATACTCAAATAATTACACATCTCTTTCATTTTTGTAGGTAGAAAAGTACTAATCAATGTGTTGTATATGTTTCTCGAAGGCAGTTCTTGGTTGCGAAAACGCACCAAGAAACCAACTCGACCAGTCTTTAGGTTCAAGTTGGCCCTTGAACTAGAGGGGCTCCCTCAAGTGTTACAAGACTTTTTTTAACACTTTTCAATGTCACTGGAAAACAGCCTTTGAATCACAATAGCCAGACCTATTATTTGTTGTAGGTAGTTACTTATGAGTATCCAGTTTCTACTCATAAACAAAGCCCTCTCTTGTTGAAACTTGATCAAAGTGCCAATGTCTAATTCCAACAGAAAACATAGCTTAAAAAGTTTGGTGGAGGAAAATAAGAGGAATCAGATAATTAAGTAATCATATTGAATACTTAATCAATCAAATATGTAGATGCATGTAGAAGACTTTTAAAAACAAACAAATATACATTCAAGAGATGATAGAAGGTGACAATAAAAGACGCAGAGGATCTTATTTCAAACAAAATGTTCAATAATCTAATCTTTCTAATGATAATAAGTTTGCAGTGGGTTGGAATGGAGGTCGATTCTCTAACCTACCCTTGCCCTAGCTCCTATGTTACCCTGAACATATGCAAAAATAAAGTATGAAAGCACTAGAAAAACATATAGAGGAAAAACAATTTTTTTCATGAAATAGAACTAGAATACTTTAATTAATTCATGTAATAAAACTATTTACAAAAACAGCAGGGTTCTGGTATCAAAAGTTAACCTTTGTTTATTACAAATGATGGAATATATAGAATAAACTTTTTCTAAACTGTTACAATATTTCTGGAATAAAATCCTAAAAAATATACTAAAAATTTAAAAAAAATCTCTGGATAGACTTCCAGAAACTTGGAACTGTTTGTAAGTATTGTGCTTTGATATCTGGAAACTGGTTGAATGAGTATTGAATCTCCTCCTTTGAATCTTGAACTGCTAATTTTTCCTTCACCAAAAATAGTGAATGAAATCTCATGTTAATCCCTTCAAAACTAGAGTTGTTATCTGTATTCCATTTGACTTTGATTTTCTGCGACTTTTCTAATATGCGCACAAGTTCTCTCCTTCAAATTTACATCATTATGTGTTTTATTCGATTTGAAAATAAGAATTTTCTTATGATAATTAATAGAAAAACAAACTACTACTCTAAGAGAGGGTACATAATGTGCCTCTCTCGACTTCAAATTAAAGAAGTTTGACTATAGTTTTCACAAGAGGTGAACGATTATATTGAATTTTAAAATTTGCAAATTGAAGACCTTATGTTGTATTGTTGTTGATTATACACTACAACATTTATGCATGGGATATTCACAAATCCTTGTTCCACCTTGAAACTAATCACCCATAATTATTATCAAGGGAAATGAAATGATCTGCATCATGACTTGTTGTACCATGACCACCAAATTCTACTACATTATTGTCCAATGTAACTTTACATTTTCCATCCCTATGCAGCAAATATTGTGCCCAAAAGAAGTATTCTCGACATGAAGGATGAAAACAAACATTGATTCCCCTATTTCAAAATACAATCAATTTAAATAAGATGTCAATCATTCCTTTAATAGAAAATTGTATCATAGTCAAAATGTTCATGGGTTATCACAATGCTATATAGAGTATCAAGTTGAATGGGCAATGATTTGTTCTTACCAACTGTAAAATTCATGTTAAAGGAGAATCCTTAAACATCTTTTCTATTTTCCAACTCTCTCTTCAATTCCCTCATAAATGCCAAATTAGGGGTGAAATAATGGCTTGATCTTTCTGTAGAATACTCCAACCTTGCAAATAAGAATCTTGAATCCTGACAGAGCATTGCATCTATCAGTCTCACAAAGGAGTGATTTTGCTAGAATGTGAGGGTTCTATAATGAAGTATTATCTGTATCAAAATTCAAAGACAAAATATTTGAAATAATATTGTTTTCTCCACCATCTCAATCAGTCATATCTACTTCTAGAAATATATATCTTCACGAGTGAGTATGCAAGTTCTGCCTCGAACGTTTGCAAGAAGGAAGGTAGGATTGACAACATATTCAAAATGGTACAACTCTCCTCCACGGAAACAATTAAGGCACAGACAATTTACTCCATTTTTTACTTTTTGATAGTAACATATCTCCCATGCACGAGTATTGTTATAACGCCTTGTGCTTAATGAAATTAAACCAAGAAAAGTATTAGTTTCCACCTTTTCATCAGTTCCTTGAGTAAAGTGAATGACCTTACTGTCTTCAATATAGATTCCTGTAATAAAACCATGATAGTGAAATAGCCACCCGTTGCATTGTCTAGCAAAATTAGTCTCTATGTTGTCATGTTGGACCCATGAGCAGATTTGCAAAGGGGTAGATAGCTGTAAGCGGTTTTTACTCGTGGTGTCCCACAATTCACAAAAGTATGCCACGTATAACATAGTGGTTTTGGGAAAATGACTATTGTGGACCCGCTTCCCTGTTAAATGTCAGAAAGCACAAGTTTCGCAATTGAATCATGTGGTTTATTTTGAAGAGCCAATGTCATCTGTTGAAAACTGATAGCACTTTAATTATTTTGAAACCCTAGTTCATATCTGCTGAAGGTGCTCTGTACTGTGTTGAAAATGTAATTTCAACGCTGTCGTACCATCCCTCAAAACCACCCAGCAATACCACAAACCACCGGTAAGTATATCGCACCGCTTTTTAATAAAGGTGGTTTCCGTACACAAGAGCTCCGATACAACTTGGAGCTGACGCGTGGATGAGGCGTGACATCAGCCTCTGACATTTATCGGAAGGTAAATGTCGACCAAAAAGGGCCTTCCGATATTCGTCTGATCTGCTCCAGCCTTATCCACCGTTGATTGTTCAAAGTTGCACTGTGGAGTAAAGCTCGGTTAAAAAGGGCTTCCGATATGCTTGTCAGCTGTCAGATGGGGTTCTTCGCTCTCCGCCGTCGATCGCATGAAGCTGCATACGGGCCCGCATCAAATCAAATTGCGTGGAGTAAAGTCAAGTTGAATTTTGACCATACCTTATTAAAGTTTTGTCATAACGCGTAGGTGTATTTTTAATTTTCAATAGTTACGGAAGTATGGGGGTGGATTAAATACTGGCATGGGCAATGTCACATGTTTTTAATTTTATTGTTTTTTAATTTTTACGGCGGTAAGTTTGTTTTTAATAGAACAAGTAAAAACATAGTTGTGTAGTGGGTCAATTCCGGAAGTAAGAAATGTAAAAAACGCACAGCAGTGCAGGAGCGAAGGCGAATATATGTGAATGAAGAAAAACAGGGGGAGGTCTGTATCAAAACCATGAATTGTTTCACACATCAGTGAAAAGGTAAAACAGTAAATCCCTGTAATCTTTGTTTTCACACAGCAGTGAATGTAAATGAAATATTTACACACAGTGGTGTAAAATTTCAAAGGAGACAGTAATTTTGTTAAAATGTTTTTGGTGAATCCCTCTGAGTGAAAGAGGATGAATATGTATCAGTGATTTTATTTTAACCAATAGAAATCTTTTATGGTGGTCCAATACTCTGTTCAGTAAATTTTTTTTAAAAAAAAAGCTTCTTTGTGCACAAAAGATCCTAGAGTAGAGGAAACAGAGCATTGCCTCTATGTGTTTTATCTTTGTGTTTTTGGGATTTTACCAGAAAAATCCCCAACAATGGTATCAGAGCAGGCTTAGGCTCTTTGAAGGTGACAAAGAAGCTGAAGGGAGGAGTCTTTTGGTTGTAGCAGTCAGTTGTTTTAAAATATACAGTCAAGAAATTGAAGCATAACTAAGGAAGCAAGGGATGACCAGCACAAGCACTGGTATGGGTATGTTTAACACCCAGCTCCCACAGTTCAATGGGAAGAACTATGACTATTGGGCAATAACCATGAAAGCCCTGTTTGCCTGTCACGATTTATGGGAATTAGTTCAAGATGGTTATGAAGAACCAGCAGATGAAAATGAGTTCAATAGGTTAACTCCATGAGAGAAGGATCTGCTGAAGAGCAATAGAAAGAAGGACTCAAAATCCCTTGTGTTTTTGTATCAAGCAGTGGACCAAAGTGTGTTTCCAAGGATAGCAGCAGCTAAGACATCCAAAGAAGCATGGCAGACCCTCAAGACAGCCTATCAAGGCATGGATAAAGTGAAGACAGCAAAACTACAGTTGCTGAGGAGAGATTTTGAGAATCTGTGCATGAAGGAGTCAGACAACATTGACTCATTCTTCACACATGTAATTGGTCTGATCACACAGATGAGGACTCATGGAAAAACCATTGAAGAAAGGAGGATTGTGGAGAAAATATTGAGGGTCTTACCCTCAAATTTTGATGCTATTGTCACCACCATTGAAGAGACAAAGGATCTCTCAAACTTTTCAGTTGATGAGCTACATGCATCACTGATACACATGAGCAGAGATTGAGTAGGAAGAAACTCATCTCTAAGCAAGCCTTTAAGACCCAGATGTCCTTTGGAAGAGGAAGAGGTCAAGGCAGAGGAACAAAGAGGAAGAGGCAGAAGCCAGAACAGAGGTGGAAGGAACAAATCCAGCAAATGCTCAAGGAAGAGGCAGCAACTCAAATCAGAACCAAGGCCAAGGCAGCAGCCAACAAAGAGAACAACATCATGCTCAAGGACAAAGGTATGAAAAATCCAATGTCCAATGCTATTATTATAAAAAATATGGGCATTATGCCAGTGAATGTAGGAAGAAGCAGCATGATATGAGTAATAGACAAAATGCAAATGTTACTAGAGAAAACATCAGCCAAACTAATGTGTTGTTAGCTTGTAACATGGCTGAAACAAACAGTGAAGACATATGGTTTTTAGACTCAGGTTGCAGCAACCATATGACAGGAAATATAGCTCTCTTTTCTGCCCTAGATAAAAATATGAAATCAGAAGTCACACTAGGAACTGATAGCAAAGTTTCTGTTATGGGAAAAGGGGAGGTAAAAATATTTACAAAGCAAGGAGAAAGGAAAACCATAGAAAATGTCTATTATGTCCCCGGAATGAGATGTAACCTCTTGAGTATTGGACAGCGTGTTCAAAAGGGTTACAATGTTTACTTTGTGAATGATGTGTGTACCATCATGGATATAGCACCCAGCAAATGATGCATTGCTGAAGTGAAGATGACAAGGAACAAGATGTTCCCTCTCAGGATCAGGGCAGATTTGAAAAACAAAAAGGAAATTGCAGCAGTGACCCAAGAGGCCTTCCAAAGCGTGCCAAAGGATGAAAATTGGTTGTGGCACTTGATATTTGGACATCTCAATTTTGGAGGTCTAAACTTATTAAGAAGAAAAAGAATGGTGAAAGGATTACCATTGATAGAGAAACCGGACAGCCTATGTGAAGGTTGCATTTTGGGAAAACAACATAGAGAAAGTTTTCCATCAGGTAAAAGCATAAGGGCAAAGCCACCCTTAGAGATCATCCACTCAGATTTATGTGGACCGATGCAAGCTCCATCATTAGCAGGCAACCAATATTTCCTAACATTTATTGATGACTTTACAAGAAAGACTTGGGTATATTTTCTTAAAAACAAAAGTGAAGTGTTTGAAAATTTCTGAAATTTCAAGACACTTGTGGAAAACCAAAGCGGGCTGCACATTAAAGTTTTGAGAACTGATAGAGGAGGTGAGTATATCTCCAAGGAATTCCTAAGATTTTGTAGAGAAAATGGAATTCATAAGCAATTCACAGCTAGATACACCCCACAGCAAAATGGAGTTGCTGAAAGGAAGAACAGGACCATCATGGATATAGCAAGAAGCATGTTGAAGGCAAAGCATTTGCCAAATGACTATTGGGCTGAAGCTGTAAATTGTGTAGCATATATTCTGAACAGGTGTCCTACAAAAGCAGTGATGAATAGAGTGCCAGAAGAAGCATGGAGTGGGAGAAAGCAAGGAGTCACCCACATGAGAGTTTTTGGATGTGTGGCCTATGCACACATTCCAGATCAGCTAAGGAGGAAGTTGGACAGCAACGGGGAGAAATGTATCTTCATTGGATACAGTGAGGAATCCAAAGCCTACAGGTTGTATATTCCATCTACCAAGAAGTTTTTCATCAACAGAGATGTTCAATTCATTGAAGAGGAAGCTTGGGATGGAAGCATAGAGAAAACAGTGAATGTTAAAAACTGTTTGTCTCATGATGAAGAT
>APFE030000933.1:2535-34487 GCA_000404065.3 Pinus taeda
TACCTCACATTAATATGTCAATCCGGGAACGTTTTGTTATTTCAAAGAGTGTCTCAGTCTGAGGCTATCATTTGCCAGAGTAATGCTAGTAGCACAGTGTTTTGAAAATACAAGAATAAACGGATGCGTGTTTACAGCTTAACTACTTCAAAAGATTAAATCACACATTCAGAAAACTAAGTAATTTATCAGTCAAGGGTTCGGTAGCAATAACCCATCCCTTTGGAAACTAATGGAAAAGGAAATCAGAGAACAGATCGTGGGTCTGGGAGCCAGACAGTAGATGTCAATGCTCACTACAGCCTGAGATCGTTCTTCACACCAATAACAAGAAATGGAATGGCAGATAAGAAATGGAACAACAATTAAGAAATCAAACAACAAATCTGAAATGGAACAACAAACCTAAAATGGAACAACAAACCTGAAATGGAACAGCAAGTCTGAAATGGAACAACAGTTAAGAAATAGAACAGCAACTAAGTCTAACAAACACTAACGTCTTAGTCTATCAAATCAAATGCATTAATCGTAAGCTACAGGAATCAAACAACAATCCTTCACTTTTAAGGATGGATTGAATACCACACACAAATGGAACATCATTGATTACTGATACATTATGGAATAGCGCTGAAAACCATATATACACACAGCACACTCAAATAGTAATCTGATCCAGTTATCACCTCAGTTAGAAAGAATACGATTGCATTTCAAGATAGAACAACATTATTCATGAATCCAACAATCACAAAGAACAGAACTTCCAAGATGAATTCTATAATGTTAATGAACAAGTGCACAACACAAAGGCTCTGTAATGGAACAACAATAGTATTCTGTAAAGACTAGCAGTATTATATCAACACCTAAAAGAATAGTAATATGATGTAGAGTCAATACAATAATTCTATCTTCAGAAACCTTAGTAATTTAAGTATAGCAGAGCATGTGATGTAAACTTACAAAACACATCAGATTACCAAATCACATCGATAAGCAAACCACGCAAAAACCAAGAGTAATGGTACAAGAGCAAGTGTCCTCCAGGGTCGGGCCCTTAGCCTCCAAGGGTACACCGCTTGAAGTTATTCCAGCCTCAAAGATGAAATAGTAACCAAGTTTGTATTAATGCATAAAGTAAAATTACAGTAGAGCAGTTCTTAACGAGATTTGATGATCACAGTTTTGATTCTTAACAGAAATTACATAAAAGAATAACAACATCTAACTCTCTCTTCCTTCTCACCGAGCTAACAGTGCTGCCCCTTTTATAAGGGTGGCGGTGGAGATATCTAAGTGCAGAAATAGATAAAACAACGATCCCTCAAGATCAAGGATCCTGAGGGATTCGCTGAACCGTTAGTCTTCAGGAATTTCTTTCCTTTCCTGCATCGAGCTGATATCTCCACTTTCTTTCCCGGGCTGATTCACTTTGATCTTGTTTGCATACGGTCTCCCATCAAAGGGACAACGGTTAACTCGTCCTTGTCTTTTCCTTTGGAACGAAAACTTCTCATTTTTCGTCCATCCTGCATAAGGAAATGACAATTGTCAGCGTTTTCGTCTTGCATATTAATCTCACATGTTTTATTACAATTCTTTATCATTTTCCGAGTTCATGATGCAAAAAGGTTTGTAAATTCTAATGAAAAGACGCTGCAATAATCACCAAAAACATACGTTCTTTAGTACTCCACACACCCCCCTGCTTAACCTTTTTCATGTCCTCATGAAAACATTGTAGTTGACATGTAAGGCAGTCAGTGAGTAGGCTGGAGATGGAATCTCATGTGAAGGCCTACAGCCATGATGCGTAACTAGGTATTCAAAGAAATGGCCTGTCTGAACCTCAGGCATCTCATACAGGGCTTGGTATAAGAGTGCAGGGTGCCAAATAATTGGACTTCGGAACCTATATCCTAACCAGGATGGCCCTGCCCTCAAAATGATTTTGCCATAGAGGTGCAAGCAGTTGGCAGCTAATTTAAAATTCTCATACTTAAATGGTTCCCTGAGCTAGATATTCGGATTAGAGATGTGATACCAAAATTTAGCTGCATCAATGGCAAGGTCTTTGATAGAGAATAAGTATTCTAATCCCTGTCGAATGATTGTCTCATGCATGGATCCTAATGCTTCAATTACACCTGGAGTCTTCATGAGGTTTCTATGTTTTCTCCATAACTGTACTGGATCCCTAGGCTCAGCTCTTATCCATAAATCTAATATGTTTTCTTGTCTTTGGAAAGCATTATAGGCTTTGAACCATTTAATTTGATTAACCGCAAATGAAATAAATGCCTGTAATTGGATATCCCCCACAAAAGGGCCAAGGTTCAGCTCGGTCTCCTGTTCTAGTACAAGGTTATGTAAATAAAACTCACACAGTAGTCTCTGAACTTTTACCCCGTAGTGCTTATAGCAGTTTATAAAATCATTGATGGTGTTAATTTTTATGGGACCACCTGCTTTAACAGCCTTTATTTTCAATTGCAAATATATTTCCATTAAAAACAAGGCATAATTCTTAGCAGGGGCTCTACATGCTAGGACGTCATTGTATAAAGAACATAAGGTATCCATCTGCTTGATAACTACATCTAACCTACGAGTTACCTCCGTGACTTTCTCTTGTTCCCTTCGCCACCCTTCAAAGGCCTGGCTTTCGGATAGATTGACATTCCTAAGCTGCTGCTGTAGTTCTTCATACTTTTCTCGAGGGACGGTTTGCTCTCTAAGCTTTTCTGCTCCCTGCTGGGCTTGCTTCAAACCCTTTTGTAGGGTTACCATTTTTGGATCTCTTTTCCATGCATCAGTGGAGGTCGAGAGTTTTACCTGAACTTTCCTATTGCGTTGCTTTGAGTTCATAACCCTTATCACTCCCGAAAGTGGTGCCTCCGTCTGAATTTCCTTATCACGGGTCAACATCTCATCCATTTCTATCTTAACATGAATATCAGTCCATTGTTGTTCCTTTTCAATTGGAACAGCAGTCTGTTTCTCAGCATCATTTGGAACAACAGCTTGGCTTTTGACAGGGTTTTGAACAACAGGATGGATTCTGGTCCTCCGCCCCTTTGCCTTGAGGGGTTTTGCTGGAGTGGTCACATTTTTCCTGCCCGAAGTCCTTTTTACCGTTTGCCTTGCTTTTATAATCCTAATCTGCTGGTGGAGCTAGAATATTATGTTCAATAATCTCTGTTGTTCCTTTCACAATTCCCTAATTTCCGTAATTTCCTTAGAAGGAACAGCAGGCTTTTCACTGTGGCCTGGACTGTGACTAATTTCCTGATTTTCTTCCTGGGGTGTTTCTTCACTGTTCTGCTCTGGTTGTTCTGGGGCAAGAACCCTAACTGGTTCTGTTATTTCTTGGGCGACCTCTTTTTCTGCCCTTATTTCCTCCAGAATTCCTTCTGGTGTCTTCTGGTCAGGAACAAATTGTTCTTGTTCAGCATCTCCTGTCATCTTTTCATCATGAACAGGCAGATTCTCTTCTTCTGCCTCCTTTGCATGTGATTCTTCAGGTGCATTTTTCTCTTGGGGTTTTTCTTCGACGTGGAGGTCTGATGGACTGGAAGGTTGGCCATATTCGCCCATATTGGCCAAAACTTTGGCCAATTCATATTCTCCCAATGGGTCCTGCAATGGGCTACCTTCCTGCTGTTGCATTTCCTCCTCCTGCTCAGATTGTTCGGCTTCTTCTTCTTTGTCTTCTTCTTCTTCTTCAGATTGCTCTACTTCTTCCTCTTTTTCTTCTTCTTCTTCTTCAGATTGCTCTGCCTCTTCTTCTTTTCCTTCTTCTTCTTCTTCAGATTTCTCTGCCTCCTCTTCCTGCATTTCTTTCTCATTGTCTTCCTCTTCTGGCCATGGGGGTTGCTCATCTTCTATTTCCACCGGTTGGCTGGTGCTTTCCCGGGGCTTCTCCAGCCCCCCTCGTAGTCATGCTAGCCGAACTGATTTCCTGCGTTTTTTTGGTCGCTCGGGTGCGTTGGTGGCCTGTTTATGCTTTTTCGATTTCCTGCGTTTTTCTGGACGCTCAGTGTACTGGTGACATGTTTCCATTTTTCTGGACGTTCGGGTGTACTAGTGGCATGTTTAGGTTTTAGGGGTGGTGTGGTCAATCCCCTATTTATCATGACAATTAGCTCTTCCCAGCTGCTCTGCTGCTAGTTGAGGCTATGGCTGACTATTAATCGAATCAACCCATGATGACTAACAACTGACTCTACATGCTGTGTCTTTTTTATGCTTTGTGCAACGTCATGAAGTAATGAATTCAAAAATGCAGGTAAATTTATAGAGCATTTTTTTTTAGTACAGCTAAGAGTTTAAGATGTCGTGGTCTTACCACATCTTTTCTACCCTCACAGGTGATGTAGCTTTGAATGGTCTTCGCCAAATCTGCCCACGGCTCCCCTAGTGCTGTTGGTAGAACCCCCTTTCCTCGAATTGTCAGGCTCTGGCCTTCGTCCTTGAAGATTTCTATAATCTTCTGTAATCTCTCCTTCTTTAACGTCCATACAGGTCCAGTGCTGGCAGTCCCGAGACTTCTGCGATTATGTCGTCGGTGACTGCTATGCATCTCCCCCTCATTGTGGAGTGATCCTCTTGCAATTTATGCAAGAATTCAATTGCCACAGTCTCGTTAGACTCCTGCAAGTGGTTGAGATAAGTCAGCCACCCTGCTCTTGCCATGATTTCCCAGGTAGCAGAAGAGATTGTTAACACTTGCAGTTCTCTCCGAATCAATCTTCCTCCCATGGTTTCACTGTAAACTCTCAATGGAACGGCAGCTGTTCGCATTGTTGAAACACAGAGAGGCTGATAGACGCAAGACTCGTTCAAACTCTAATGCTGCAGAGTATACAATGGAAATGCCTTTGAACAACAAGTCATGCAGAAAAAACAAAATAAAAAGAAATAGTATACCGTTGAGCTGTGTTATACCCCAATACACAACTTCCCGAATAGTGAGCTGACACGTAATCTAGGGAATGATGAGGTTAATCTCCCCCCCCCCGCAATGTGATAGGCTGTCCCAGCTGTCAAATAAAGGAACAACGCCTGTTCTGCAACCGAGTCCTTAAGGAACAACGTATGGAAATATGCCATGTTTACAAAAGCAGCAAATTACCGAAATCGAGGTGTAGAGTTGCGTCACTCAATACGTAAGAGACCGCGATGAAATGATGCAAGGTTGGGGATAAGACATTTGCCGTAAATAGAGAGTCTCATGCAGTCATTGTCAATTGTTCTGTCATGATTGGTGATAATATATATTCATGCGTTGTATGGTTTGGGAAATAATATATAATTGATTACTAAGGGATAAGAAACAAAAGGGTGCTAATAACTTACCTATTGGTGTAAATAATGTGACTTCAATACCATTAACAGTGCTTTACTTTTGACACGTGTCCATAACCTTGGCAAAGTTGTTTATTTCACCCATTGAACCATGATCCTTTGTGTATGCTTAAGAAATGTTGCGTAATGTCAAAATGTAGGCCATTATGCTGGCTTGGTGACTAGTTAGCCATAATGCCATTCACGAGGAAGGAGTGAAAAGTGGGCAAGTTGGCTCGTGATGAGACCTCCTGTTCCAAGGGTTGTTTATTTGATGTACCTTTTGGACTATATCCCTGGTGTGGTGGCCATAGTGGGAATGTCGCTTCGCTTTCGTCCTCATGATCATGGTAGGCTAGCTCTTAATGAGACCCCCTATCTTGCATTTGACAATTTATAAGTCATGTTTGCTCTTTTTTTCTTTCTTTTTCATAAAGTACTTTCCCTATTTATACACAAAGGTGGTTCAACACTCCTTAAGAGTAGGAATGGTGGAAGAAGTCTTAACATCTCAATAGGAAGATATAAACCCTTTGCTCTTATTCCTAAATAATAATCAAAGAGGATTAAAAGGGACCAACATAATAGAGATAACCTATCAGAGCAGAATTAGTAGAACAATGACAGCAAAAGATGATGAATAAGTGTGTCCTTATTTTTGTCCTCTTACCAATTCAGGGCAATTTCTTATAAAGATAGCGATTTATCATTGACTGATTTCAGTATGTTGTGATTTTGTATCCATTGCATAAGTGCATAGCTGTATTCTAAAAGACTTGAAAGAACAGGAACAATAAGCATCCTTAATTTAGAATAGCAAAAGGAACAAGTTGTTTCACAAGGAGAGCAAAAGCATGCAAGTGGTGTTCCTTTTGAGAAAATGAACAACGAAAGACCACAAATGCTGTTCCTTTGGAAAAGGAACAGCAGAAAATGCAAATGTCGTTCCTTTGAAAAAGGAACAGCAAAGATGAAAAACGTTGTTCCTTTGGAAAAGGAACAACAGAACACACAGATGCCATTCCTTTGGAAAAGGAACAGCGGAAATCGAAAACGTTGTTCCTTTGGAAAAGGAACAACAAAACACACCAATGCCATTCCTTTGGAAAAGGAATGACAGAAATTGAAAATGATGTTCCTTTGGAAAAGGAACAGCAAAACACACAGAAATGTCGTTCCTTTGGAAAAGGAACAGCGAAACAAGCAAATGTCGTTCCTTTGAAAAAGGAACAGTAGAAATCGAAAACGTTGTTCCTTTGGAAAATGAACAACAAAAATACACAAATGTCATTCCTTTGGAAAAGGAACAACAGAAATTGAAAATGTTGTTCCTTTGGAAAAGGAACAGCAAAACACACAGAAATGTCGTTCCTTTGGAAAAGTAACAACAGAAATAAAAAGCGTTGTTCCTTTGGAAAAGGAATAGCGAAACAAGCAAATGTCGTTCCTTTGAAAAATGAACAACAGAAATCGAAAATGTTGTTCCTTTGGGAAATGAACAGCAAAAATACACAAATGTCGTTCCTTTGGAAAAGGAACAACAAAAATTGAAAATGTTGTTCCTTTGGAAAAGGAACAGCAAAACGCACAGAAATTCGTTCCTTTGGAAAAAGAACAGCAGAAATAAAAAAAAAAAAAATTGTTGTTGCTTTGAAAAAGGAACAACAAAAACACACAAATGCCGTTCCTTCGGAAAATGAACAACAGAAATCAAAAAAATGTTGTTCCTTTGGAAAAGGAACAACAAAAACACACAAATGTCGTTCCTTTGAAAAAGGGACAACAGAAATAAAAAAAATGTTGTTCCTTTGAAAAAGGAACAACAAAAACACACAAATGTTGTTCCTTTGGAAAAAGAATGGCAGAAATAAAAAATGTTGTTCCTTTGGAAAAGGAACAACAAAACACAAAAATAAAGAAAAAGAATCAAATTACAGTAAAATGACGGCTGATCCAAAGGGGGTTGTTCTTTTAAAAAAGGAATAGCCAGAAGAAAATGTTGTTTTTTTGAAAAAAAGGAACAACAAAAATAGTAACAGCAAAACGTTGATTCAAAAATATGTACAAAAATGATTCAAGAAAAGAAATTATGTACAAACTGTAAAAATAAATAAATTCCTTAATGAATTACAGGTGAGGAAGGCTTCTCTTCCTCCCCCAAAATCTCCATATCAGAGTCTCAGCGTAACTGCTGGCAGAAGGACTCCCGAGTGAGTGGTTTGCGATAGAGATGAACTCGGTGGCCATTTTCCTTGAAGGCATATCCAGAACCGTTAATAGTGATTAGAGTAAGGGTACCATTGTCATGTACCTTATGGATTTCGTATGGTCCCAACCAACGAGTCTGGAGTTTCCCAGGGAAGTCCTGAAACCTAGAGTCGTACAAAAGAGCCCAGTCTCCTTCGTGGGAGACTTTATTTTTAATGAGAGCATCATGCCATTTAGTTCGCTGTTGTTGAATCAAAGCAATGTTTTGAAGTGCAAAGAGCCTAATTTCATCCAGCTCATTGATCTGTTGTAATCGATTAATCTGTGCCTCAGTTAGATCTAAGCCAACTTCCTGTGTTGTTCGTAATGTTTGGATTTCGAATTCTATGGGGAAAATGGGTTGTTTTCCAAACACTAATTGATAAGGTGAGTAACCAGTGGTACTTATCCATGTTGTTCTATAAGCCCACAGTGCTTCAGGTAGTCTGGCAGCCAAATCACGTCTATGTGACGCAATGGTTTTCGTTAGGATTGCTTCTATTATTTTACTGTTGCTTTCTACCTGCCCATTTGCCTGTGGGTGGTATGGAGTAGTGATTTTATGCTAGACATGATAGTTGTTGAGTGTTGCAGCTATTCTATTCCCAGCAAACTGTGGTCCACCGTCTGTAATTATCTCTCTTGGAAGGCCATAACATACAAATAGATGGAACAGGAACTGTATGACAGAGTCCTCTGTAGCTCTTCGCAATGCCTCTGCTTCAACCCACTTGGTGACATATTCTGTTGCCACCAAAATATATGTTTTCTGGTTTGATGCTGGGTTAATTGGTCCAACGAAGTCAAGAGCCCATCGCTCGAATGGTTCGATGACTAGCTGTGGTTTCAGAGGCATCTCATCAGACTGACCAAGGCGTCCTGCTCTCTGGCAACTGTCACAGGCTTGGACAAATTTCTTTTCATATTTGAAAATCGTGGGCCAATAATAGCCTATTTGCAGCACGTTATGTCCAGTTCTGTGATCGGCGAAATGTCCACCACATGGTCCATCATGGCAGGCTTTTAAAATGTCAAATATTTCATCCTCTCGAACACATCTCCTGATATGCATGTATACCCCTGTGTGGAACAAATAGCCCCCAATCCAAGAAAATCGAGTACTCCGCTGAACAATCTGTTTCTGCTCATTAGGGGTTAGATGATTTGGTAGTTTACCTACTGCTAGGTAATTGGAAACATTAGCATACCAGGGTGTTTGAATAGCCACAACAAACAGATGCTCATCCAAAAATTGATCTTCAACTGTTGCTGCATCAATTGGCTTTGGAATTCTTGAGATAAAATCGGCTACAGGATTTTCTTTTCCAAGTCGATCCTTGATTGTAATATCAAATTCCTGCAATAAAATCATCCATCTGGTTATTCTTCCATTTGTGATAGGCTTGCTTGCTAAATATTTTATGGCAGAGTGATCTGTGTACAAGATAACAGGATATCCATTAATATAATGTCTAAACTTATTGACAGCATGTATTACAGCTAGAAATTCTTTTTCAGTAACAGTGTAGTTTAATTCAGGAGGGGATAAATTTTTGCTAATGTTTGCATATGGTTTTCTATCCTCTTCCTGCCCAAGGACCGCTCCAATGGCTGTATCTGAGGCATCAGATGATATCTAGAATGGCAAACCCCAATTTGGTCCTCGAAGGACTAGGGCTATGGATACAAGCTTCTTCAGATCCTTGAAAGCACGTTCACATTTTTCTGTCTAGAGAAAATCAATGTTACCAGTTAGTGCATACAAAGGTGCAGCAACATGTGAATAATGTTCTATAAACCTCTTGTAATAACCAGAAAATTCGAGAAAACTGCGTACCTCTGTTTGAGTGGTGGGAGTAGGAATAAGCAAAAGTATTTGGATTTGGGCTAGGTCTACCTGAATGCCAGCTGCTGAAATATAGTGTCCTAGGATAAGTCCTTCTGTCATCATCATATAACATTTTTCATGGCTTAAACAAAGCCTGGTAGTAATGCAGCGTTGTAGGACTTTTTCTAGTGTATCCAGTGCTGGATCGAAATCATCTCCGTATGGTGTAAAGTCATCCATATATACTTCAAGTCCTTCATTTATTAAGTTTGCAAAAATGCTAAGGATAGCCCTTTGGAATGTGGCAGGAGCATTGCATAAGCCAAAAGGTAAAACTCGATAGGCAAATGTTCCCCAAGGACAAGTAAAAGTAGTTTTGTCTTGGTCTTCAGGGGCAATCTGAATCTAATCGTACCTACTGAAGCCATCCAAGAAAGAAAAGAATTTCTTTCCTACCAAAGTGTCTAATACTTGGTCGATGAATGGGAGAGGGAAGTGGTCCTTTTGTGTCGCTTTATTTAGCTCCCTGTAGTCCACACAGATTCTCCATTCCTCATTCTTTTTTGGTACCACCACAAGCGGAGAGACCCATTTACTATCAGAGATAGGGTAGATAAAATTGACATCTAAAAGTTTTTGAAGTTCATCTTTTTCCACATCTTTTAGATGAGGATTTAGTCTCCTCTAAGGCTGTCAAACATGTCTCGCATCTTTTTCTATGTAAATGTGGTGTGTACATAACTGGGCGTCAATTCCTTTCATATCAGGGTAGTCCCATGCAAATGTTTCTTTATATTTCCTTAACACATGGATGAGTTTCATTTCTTGTTCGGATGTGAGGTTGGCATTAATGTTTAAGGTTTTTCCCGGTTCAATTTCCACAATTTTACTATTTGCAACAGAGGTGACAGGTATTGTATGATCATGTGTATCTTTCAGAGGATCTTCTTCTAATTCATTATCAAATGCTGCTTTTATCATATGACATTGTGTGCGGGATGTGAGTTCAGTTTGACTAATGAAATTATTAATGGCATTGTCTTCTGTTTGGTCTTTGAAATCAAGTGCCTCTTGTATAGTTAATGGAGATCTAATGTTATCAGTAAGGTATGATACAGGGTGCCTATTAGTTTTGACTATTGTGACACTTGGCTGCGCTCGAGGATATAGAACTAAGTTCTTGATATATATTCCTCTAGTTATGATTATATTTCCTTGCCAACAACCAATATAAGCATCAGCAGTGGCAAGCCAAGGTCTACCTAAAATCAATGGATGTCCATTAAGTTAGGTTTTGGGATTTATTATCAGAAAATCGGTTGGATATACCCGGGAGTCAACAGAGACCATGACATCATGTAGTGTGCCCTTTGGCCTAACCATAGATCGGTCAGCCAATTCTAACAAGGTAGAGGTGGGTTCTACAAATGTAATGCCTAGCTTTTGGAACGTAGTGGTTGTTAGGATATTTATTGCAGCTCCTAGATCAAATAAGGCATTGGACAGGGTTTAACCATAAATTTGGACAGTTACTATTGGGTTTCCTGGGTCTTCGTATTTAATGGGTGTTTCTTTTCCTGATAATAAGTCAGATAGAGTGCCAACTACTTGGACTCTTGGATTATTCGTTATATTCCTCCTTGGTTTCTTTATGCACAATTCTTTGATAGTTTTTGCATATATCAGGATGTCTTGAATGGCTTGGAGGAATGGAACTTTATGTACAAATTTTGTAATTCTCCCAGATTGTCAAAATCAGGATATTGTATAGATCGAGGTATGACTAATCGTTCTGGGAACGGGGGAGAGGATGTGGTTGCTTGATTATGAGTTTGTTGTTTATTCACATCCTCTTCTTGTGACAAATGTTCTCTGGGTAACTGATTTTCAACCTGAACTGTCTTATCTCCCTCAGTTTCAATAATACGCCCAGATCTTAACTGAAGATCGTCACACTCCCTCAGATTGTCTCCTACTTCTGGTGTATATATGATTTGGAGAGATTGGAACGGTCTGTTATTTGGATTGGGGTTGGGTTGGGCTTGTTAACACTCAGGTTGTCCCTAAGCTCCTAAAGGGATACGGCCGAGGTAACCACAGACTAATCTTTGGATTGCAGGTTCTACCCCACCTGCAATCAGAGAGGGCTCTCTCTTAATGATTTATCTTTGTTGATGATGATTTTAGGCTAGCTATTGCGTTCAGTGGGTTTGTTGGTGTTTGGGTGGAAGATAGATGTAAGGAGGATAATTCCAAGCAGAGAGGCAAGGGAAAGTGTGATAAGTTTCAAACCATTGGGCATGGAGTCATGGATTGAGGCTTGCTGTTGCGTTTTCTTGGTCACAAGAGGATTATAGAGCAGGATAACTACATGTGAAACAATGCCAATTTATGAAAGGATGGGATGAAAGTTAGAGACGAAAGGAAATTAAGAATATTTCCTCAAACTAACAGAGAAGGGAAATGAATGTATGGTTATCTAGGAGCAATTAAGAATTCCTAACTAATCATTCATATGTGAAAGAAATAGTGTAAACATGATCATTTAAGTATGCATATTCATAACTACTTTTGATGAAAACATATAGAAATCACAGAAATTGAGCATAGGGTGCTGCCAAGCAAATTCTAAACTATTCTTCCTTTCTGTAAATTCGGATGGTGGAACACAGATGGTAAAACAAACATGAAAAAAAGCTAAAACAGAGTTAGGGAACAATTATTGAACCATGTAGAAGCACAGGAATTCCATAGTCACTCTTCGACCAATTAGACACAGCAGACAGTTTCAGAATCCATGCCTTTCAGCAGTCTTTGATTACAGAAATTATCACATTTATAGTGCGAGTCTCTGCTCAAGTAAAATGTCCAACCAACAAAGACTAACCAACCAACGCTTACTACATTTTTCAGGGTCATATATATAGGTAAAATATCTAAAAGTATTTATTACAATTGACCTAAACAGGTCTGTAAGAAAAAGCTTTCCAAAACCTAACTTATGCTGGAATTGAATGCAAGTAATTCTTTTTTGGGCTGCGCCAGAGGCAGCTGGATCAAAAAGTGAATTGATGTGGTGTCCTCTGTGACTTGGTGCAGTGGTTATGTAATAACTGTGCATTGAGTTCTGATCCACTGATCTTCTGTGAGTTTAATGTGCAGTTATTTGTGCTGGTGAGCTTTGAATGCTTCCTTGACTTTTATGGTTTTCCTTTTAATGCTTCATTCGCCTCGAGCCCTGAGAAGATCTCGGCTGATACACTTTGCCGCTACACTGATACTCTCTTACATGGTTTTTGGATGCATATTTGCTCTGATACTCTTTAATCTCTGAACCGGGTCTCTCTCTGTCTTCTGATACGTTCAAAATTGCAAAATCGGGCCTTTTCTGCCTTTTTCGATGCAAAAATGCCTGAGGAATCAAAAGATTCCCTAAAGATTCCCCAATATGGCCCATTTCTCGTAGCGATGCGTGATCGTGCATCGAAAACTGCCTCAGAAATTCAATCCGGGGCTCCGAAGCTTAATTTTTGCGCTTGCACGTTTCCTTTTTCGGCTGTTGACGTCAGCATGATGTCAGCGGTACGGTGGATGACGTCAGCAATGGGACCCCCTATACGGATATGATGTTAGCATGCTGACGTCAGCAGGGTGACGTGGCAATATGGCGGGGTGGTGACGTGGCGGGACACGGTGGCAGGGTGACGTCAGCCAGGTGTAGGCAGGAAGGGGTGAGGTGGAAGTGATGTGGCAGGGTGACGCGGCGCCCCTGTTACGCGAGGGGAAGGCGGTTTTGGTATGCATTGGACTGCCTTTGGTATGGAGGTGGTTTTTGTCAGGGGCGGCCCGATGCAATGGGATGCTGCCAGCTGTCCCGGTGTACGTCGGTAAAACCGTCGAACATCGGGTGCTAACGAACACTCACAAGAGGGCGCCCGATATGCATAAGAGCCGTTGGATCTAACAGGGCTGATTCGACGGTGGTCGGGCGGAGAAGAAGCATGGAATTTAGTTAAAGTGCGCACGCGATAAACTTTAATATTTCACGGTGCGGGTGGGTTAGAACTTTAGTTTTTTGGGTTAATGTGTTTGGCGCGTTGGTTATTTATTAATAAAATATTAATAAATTCCAAAGAAATGGGCGGGGGGGTTGGTTAATGCATTTGGGGGGGGGTTCTTTGTGTTTTGGAAGGAGTCCAAAACACTTGGGAGGGGAAATTTATATAGAGAAGAGGGTTCTTACTAAGATCCAGGTGACTTAGTAATTCCCAAGGAGATACTTATGGTTATGTTTCAACCAGAGGGAGGGGATATTTACATAAGGGGAATTATTACCATAGTTTTAGTAGGGGGAAGGGAGATAAATAAGGATTTACATAATGATGTCAGGAGTTAATATGAAAATGAGAAGAAAGCGTAAGTTTTAGAGATCTTAGGCTTTAAAGGGGAGATAGAACTTTGTAGAGAAAGCATGGACCCTTCTTGAGTAAAGTAGATCTTTACCAAGGAAAATTATATGGAAAATGATGAAACTAAGAGATATCAAGCAGATCTTGACCTCTTTAGGGGAAGTTAGTAAATGATTTAGGGAAGAGGAAGAGGGGGAAGTTATTCATGCCTCGCTTGAAGTACTTCAAATAGGAACTGCCTGCTAATTGTGATCTGGATAAATATAACACTTGAAAATGTGGAGTTGATCACAAATCAACATTCTGCAACCTCAAAAATTACCTACCCAGCCTACTTACCTAACATTTTTTCTTCTTTTTGGTTTGGGTGCACTTAGACTTGCAGACCCAGCACTTTCAATTTTTTCTTTTGCACTGTGCTCCTATATATATCTACACTTATTTCTTCCAAGGGCCCAGATTAAGCAGTTGGGCTCCTTTGATTCTCTACCTATCTAGGAATCTGCTAAGAATGAGCTGTTTGGACGGATTATTCATTCTCTATATTCTAAAACAGGAAATTGAAACCTAAGGAGACCAAGATTAAGTTGTTTGGACCTCCCTTTAGCTAAAAATTCTACAAAAATGGAATAACTCTTCAAGATTGAAATGCAGCAGTTTGAACTTTGACCAGCACACTTTCCTGGTCTCTTTCTTTGGTGACTATTAGCAAATATGGAGCATTGCCGCATGCAAAGTATGACATATTTGACTTGTAAAAATGTCAATCATGAAATATGAGTAACCTGTTGCAGTAGGAGGCTAACAGTGGCTCCACTTGGGGATGGCTTCTCCTTGTGAAAAGCCAAGAACAGCAGGTCAGACTGCCTTGATCTTCTGTTGTTGCTGTGCGTTGAAAACTTCTTAGTGCTGACTGTTTAGATTGATTTGAAATTTTGGACCACAAATAGCACTTTCCCTCAACTGATTTGCTGGTAAATTGTGAAGCACTGCCTTCTTTCTTCTGCGTGCTTCAGTATCTGGACTATTACAAAAGATAAATACAGTGTTGATATATACAAACATTTATGTACAAAAAATAACACCACCTGTTCTTTCTTAATCAAAGGGGATCATGGTAATTTTTTACCATTCGGCCATTAACAGGACCTTCTTCAGTTGTGCTGCCATCTAGAGATTTAAGAAAATATGTGTTATTGCCCTGCACAACGCTGATAATGTATGGACTTTTCCACAAAAAATCAAATTTTGCATGTTTGCCCTTGTCCTCTCTTCGTGAGTCCCACCATAGAACTTTGTTGCCAACCCAGAAATCCTCTGCTTTAGCTTTCTTATCAAACATCTTTTTGAGTTTCTCTAGCAACATTTGAGCTCTGTCATACACTTGCTCTCTGGTTTACTGAAGATGGATGGTTTGATTAACTCTTCTCTGCATGTCATTTGGTTCAGCCCGAATCTCTTGTAACAGTTTGATAGTAGGGATGCCCAAAGATGAAGGAAATCTAGCTTCCATGCCATATACTAGCTCATAAGGGCTCATCCCAATGGATTTCTTAGTTGACAGCCTATCTGTCCACAGAGCATTTGTGAGCTTCCTATGCCAGTTCTTTTTGTTTTCCTCTAGCAGTTTCTTTATGATGTTGATGAGGCTTTTATTGGATGATTCGGCCAAGCCATTACCTTGAGGGTAGTAAGCTGTAGAATGGCCCAAGGTAATGTGGAATTTATGGCAGAAGTTGATGATCTTTTTGGATTTGAAGGCATCAACGTTGTCAGTGATGATTTTCTCAGGGCAGCCAAATCTGGAAATGATATTTCCCTCAAGGAATTGGATAATGGTGGAGTCATTGGCTTGTCTACATGGGATGGCTTCAATCCACTTAGTGAAATAATCAGTGGTTGTTAAAATCCACTTGTGCTGGCCTGAGGAAGAGGGATGGATTTCTCCAATGAAGTCAAGCCCCATTGTTGAAAAGGCTTCTCAGTTGAAATGGGCTTAAGGGGCAAAGGTAGCAATTTTCTTTTCCCTTCAAAGATTTGGCATTTGTGACATGAAGCAGCAAATTTCTTAACATCCGCAAATAGAGAGGGCCAATAATAACCAGCCCTTAAAATCTTGTCAGCGGTGGACTTCCAATATAAGTGTCCTCCACAGTCCCCTGCATGGAATTCTTTCATGATGTTGTTAGTTTCATTCATAATCAAACAATTAAGCAATATACCTTCATGATTCTTCCAAAACAAAGCACCATATATGACACAAAACTTTGATGATTTCATCCTTAAAAATCTTTTCTTGGTCCTGGACAATCCTGGGGGAGCACACAGGTTTAACAATACAAAGAAAATATCAGCGTACCAAGGGGATTGCAAAAAGGGTTCATTGATCTGTGGAGTCGCCAGCTCCGGTTCATTGTCCAGTTGATAAATGTCTCAGGCTTGGAAATTTGTTTTGGACATTAGTTTGGCTAAACCTTGTCCTTTTATCAGCTTGGTAGGTTTTATCTCAATGTCATATTCAAGAATGCTGGCAATCCACTTGTCTCTTTTGCCTTCTAGTCCCTCTTGAGTTAATATATCTTTTACAACAGAGTTTGGGACATAGGCAATCACATGGGAGTATAAGATGTAAATTTTGAAGTCTTTGATGGCCTTGACAAGGGCATACACCTGCTTTTCCATGATCCGATATTTCAGGGGTGCATCTCTTAAAGCTCGGCTGAAGAAAGCAATTGGATTTTCATTACCTTGATCATCTTTTTGCAAAAGGACAGTGGCTATAGTGTGCTCAGATGCAAAAGAAAAAATGATAAAATCTTTGTCGAATTGTGGACTGGTGAGGACAGGCGTTTGAGTCAAGGTAGTTTTGATACTCTCAAAAGCTTGCTTGGTTTCAAGAGACCATTTTACCTTGGCATCCTTTTTAACATATTGCTCAATAGCCTTATTAGCTCAGCTAGGTTTGGGATAAATCTCCTTAGGAAATTGATCTTTCCAAGGAATGCTTGCAGCTCTTTTATATTTCTTGGATATGGGATTTGGAGGATAGCTTGAATTCTTTCAGGATCGATTCTAATCCCATCTTTCGATATGATATTGCCTAGAAGCTTGCCCTCTTCAAGGGCAAACAGGGATTTCTTAGGATTCAAGGAAATGCCATATTTCCTGCATGTTATGAAAATTTGTCTTAGATATTTAAGGTTCTCTTGGTCAGATTTGGAGAAAGGGGTTAGGTCATCAAGGTATACAACAAGGAAATCATGTATCTCCTTGGCAAATGAAATATCCATTGCCCTTTAAAAGGTAGCACCAGCGTTTTTTTAACCCGAAAGGCATTTTAACATACTTAAATGTTCCCCACGATGTGGTAAAGGCTGTCTTGTCTTGATCATCTGGGTGAACAAGTATCTGATTAAAACCTGAAAATCCATCTAGTAAAGAAATTCTAGATGATCCCACTACTCTTTGTAAGATAAGGTCCATTTTGGGCAAAGGATAGTGGTCCTTTAGAGAGACCTGGTTTAAATTTCTCAAGTCTACACACAGTCTGATCTCTCTTGATTTTTTCCTTGTGGGAACTAAGTTGGATACCCATTCAGAGAATCTAATGGGTGCAATGATACCTGCTTCAAACATTCTCTTTATTTCTTTTTCAATGAGAGGAAGAAGCATGGGGTTGATTCTTCTAAGTTTCTGTTTGAACAGTTTTTGATTTGGTTTTTTAAGGGAATGGTATGTTGGATCACTGAGGTGTCATAGGACTTCAAGTCCTCATAACTCCAAGCAAATACATCTTGGAATTCTTTGAACAAATCCACATATTTTGGTTTTTGATCAGGGGGCAGATCTTTGGACAACTTAATCATTTTGGGTTGTTCTGCTATCCCTATGTTGTGCTCTTCTATAACAGCATTTAGAGGCTCCATTTTTGGCTTTTTGGGCACATCATTTTCATCAAACATGTCTTCTAATGGAGTAAGGCCAACAGGTAGAAAATTACTCTTTAGATTAATAAACTCATCCTCTGCTTTGGCTGTTTCCTCTAAACACATTTGTTTCAGCTGTTCTATGTTTGTGTTATAAAAAATAGTTGGGTTAAGGATTTTTTTAGCTGTTGCAACTGTTACAGCCTGCTGATTTTCTTCTGTTAGCTGTTGGGAATCATTCATGGCATCCATGTCAACATTTGTGTTTGAAAATTCGCCCTCAAGAGTGAGGAAATTGTTAATCTGGGCATCATTTTGAAACACTTGCCAATCCTTAACATTGTTGGGGACCGAGGGTCTATGTTTTATCTCAGCATTGAAATGGTGGTTTGGCTCAAAGGGTAGCTTACATGTGCTAGCAAAGGTTGCTAGGCTGTGAGCATGAATATTATGGTCTCTTGAAATTTTGGCAAGCTTGGATTCGTTGAAGGACCTGAGTATTTCTGTGGCAGCAGCCCTATAAGCTCTCATTCTGTTGTCATTGGTAACAAAATTACCTTTCATTTGTTGTATAATTAAATCGGAGTCACCTAGAATGGACACTTTTGCAGCTCCTAGAATTTTGAGCAGTTTTAGGCCTAAGAGGAGAGCTTCATACTCTGCCATGTTTTTTGTACATATGAAATTTAGTCTATAGGCATGGCCTTCTACGTGATTATCCTGTGTGTTGTAGATCCATACTCTTGCCCCTGATCCTAACTTGTTGCCCGAACCATCGAAATCTAAATACCATGTGTTTTCTTGTTTGAGGTTTGTATTAAGAGTTTCAGTTATTTGAGGATTGGGCAGACTTACAATTTCTGTTTCGGGAGGTTCTTCTTGTTTACTAGTTGCCTTGACTGTTGTGACAATTTCATGGGCATTGGCAACTAATTTCTCATTGATGCATGTTTCTTGCTCTAAGGCTAAACGCTTATCATCAGTTGGAGGATTGGTGTCATCATTAAGTAAAATGAAAGAATCCATATCAGAATGGATTAAGTAAATTGGAAAATTTTGGGGCTTTTCCTCACTACTTACCACATACTTCATCAGTGTTTCTCTATATAGTCTCTTCGGTTGCCCAAAGACAGATATAGTGGCATAGGAGAGGTCAAGTTGAAGGGATCCTTGAAGTTTTGCTCCCCATGATCTTGATAGGAGCATGCCATATTTTGTTGGAATGTCAGCAACTACTATGTCCATTAGGATTGTCTTGTTGGGAAATTGGACTAAAGATACACAAAGGTCCTTGATTAAGCCTAAACACTTGACTTGACTTGAGTCAAAGGAGTATAAATCTTTATAAGGTCTTGTGACATCAAGGTTCAGCTTTTCCATTACAGCTTTGGGCATAAGGTTATGTGAGGCTCCTGAGTCAAACATAGCATTATGCAAGATTTTGTCATGTATGTGCAGACTTACATAAAAGGGTGGGACAAGTCCATATGTTGATTTACCATTAACTTCCAGACCAAACAGCAGCTCAGGGGCATCATCTAAAACATTTACATCATCCCTGAGCTCTGGTAGTTGAAGTGATCTTTGGATTTGTTGCCTATATACATCATGTTTGGCAAGTTCTGAGAGGGGAATGGATATCTTGGGTTTTCCAATCTCTGCTTCTAAGTTGAATGGTTTCTCAAATGGACTCTTAGTGTTGATAGTAGCAGATTTCTCTTTTTCAGACATATTCTCTGTGTTTTCTTTTTGAATGTCAACGTTATGATGAATGAGAGTTTGTGGTATTTCTGTTTTGGGAATATTTTTTGGAGTACCGTTCGGATTTTCTTTTGAGGGAGAGGAAGATAGAGGCTGATCAATAGGAGGCTTCATGTCTGTTATATCCTCTACAGTTACTTGATGCAGGTTTGTGACAGCAATATCAACTCGTTCTGTTATGACAACATTGTCTTTCATTTTGTTGGGCTGTTTGCTATCCTTTGTTCTGCTAGGTGCAGGGACATCAATGGTCCTTGTTCTCAACTTATATTGTTTGTGCACTTCGTACACAGCTGAATCATAACCTTGTTTAAAATCAAAAGACTCTCCTGAATTGGTCTGAAATTGTTTTACATCAGGGTAGTCTCGGTCCTCTTCAGTGAGAAAGATTTGCTTTTCATTTTTCGAATCAATCAGGTTCATGTGAGTCTCATCTGTGGGCTCACTGGATGTGGATGATTCCGCATAGTTTTCTTGGAAAGGAGGCCTAATATCATGGTCGAGACTAGCCCTTCCAGCGTTTGTGGTCTGATTTTTCCTGAAGTTTGGGTTCCTTATGGTGTTGGACTGTTGACCTTCCCATGATGATTTTCTTTCAATGCTCTCTACTCTGTCTCCCAGCCTATGCATGCCGTTAATGATAACATCTAGTTTTTGGTCTAAGGTTGAGGGTTCTTCCTTGAAGGTGGTTCTTCTTTTAGTTCTGGCTCTGTTTCTTTTGGCAATTAAGTTTGCCTCCACACTAACAGCAACATCTTGCATTTCTGCAAGGCTTTGAGGGGCTCTTTCCCTTAACTGATATGCCATTTTAGCATCAAAAGCATCAGGGAATTTGTACAAAGCAAGATCAGGCGGAGGTCTTAGATTTTGTGGTATTGCATTGTAGACATTATTAAACCTTGCGCAGTAGTCCAAAACTGTTTCCTGAGGTCCTCTTTTGATAGTATCATACTCAGATAGTATGTGTAGGGGGTCTTTCTTTTTCTCCCGTCTGTTTATAAACGTCTGGTATAAGGCTTCTGGATTTAATATGGAATTGGGTGTAAGTGCTCTAAACCAGGTTCTGACATCACTGGTCAAACTTTGGACAAAACTCTTCATTCTTACACTGTCATCATCAATCTCATAACTCTCAAAATAATCCTGCATTTTCTTTGTATGTTGTAGGGCTGTGCAGGAATTTGTGCCATCAAAATAGGTAATTTTTGTTTGATAATCCTGAGGCATAGCCCCGGGATTAGCAGGCAACTGTAAGGGCGCATATCTATTAGCCATATTAATGGGGATAAGGGGAACAACAGGGATAAGGGGAACGACTGGAGTGACTGGGATAATAGGAGCAACCGGGGTAGTGTTTGTAGTGAACGGAGGTGTGGAAGAAGTGCCTGGAGAAGTGGATAATGAACAAGGGGAAGAAGGGTTTGAACGGAACAAAACTTTAACAGGGGTTAAAAAGCTGCTAGGTTGAACTGTTTCGGGACTAGAAGCAGTCAAATCTTCTTGCTGCTCTTGCTTTCGAAGGATCTTAGGGATTATGTTGGGATTTTCAAAAACAGCAGGAGGATTCAGATCTGGATTTAATCTTGTGTAGCGTGAATGCTTCTTGGGAGCCAGCTTCTAACTTGTTTTTCGGGAATTTTTCTAAGAACACAGGTCGACCAGACTTTTAAAGGTCGGTTTCTTCCTTTGTGGAGCTTCAGACTAGTTTTGTGAGATTATCTGAGGAGGTCCCCAGCGGAGTCACCATTATGTTATCACTCAGGCTGTCCCTAAGCTCCTGAAGGGATACGGCCGAGGTAACCACAAACCAATATTTGGATTTGCAGGTTCTAGCCCACCTGCAATCAGAGAGGGCTCTCTCTTAATGATTTAGCTTTGTTGATAATGATTTTAGGCTAGTTATTGGGTTCGGGGGTTTTGATTTTTTGTTTGGATGGAATTTGAATGGCAGAAAATTGCATTTGGACAGAGAGGCAAGGAATAGGGTGATAAGTTCAAACCATTGGGCATGGAGTCATGGATTAAGGCTTGCTGTTGCGTTTTCTTGGTCACAAGAGGATTATGGAGCAGGATAGCTACACATGAAACAATACCAATTTGCTGAAAAGATGGGATGAAAGTCAGAAATGAAAGGCAATTAAGAATCTTTCATCAACTAACAGGGAAGAGAGGTGAATGAATGGTTATCTAGGAGCAATTAAGAATTCCTAAACTAACATTCATATATGAAAGAAACAGCGTAAACAAGATCATTTAAGTATGCATGTCCATAACCATTCCAGAAGAAAACATGAAGAAATTGCAGAAATTGAGCCCAGGGTGCAGCCAAGCAAATCCTAAACTATTCTTCTTTTCTGCAATTTAGATGGTTGATTGATGACAAAAAAAAACATGGAAAACAAAATAGAGTTAAGGAAACACTTATTGAACCATGTAGAAGCACAGGAATTCCATAGTCACTCCTCGGCCAATCAAACACAGCAGACACTTTTAGAATCCATGCATTTCAGCAGTCTTTGATTATAGAAAATATCACATTTACAGTGCGAGTCTCTGCTCAAGAAAAATATCAAAACCAACAAAGATCAAAGAACCAACCAACCCCTACTTACATTGTTTTGGGCCCTCTTTATAGGTAAAATATCCTGGAGTTTTTATTACAACCGACCTTAACAAGTCTTCGGGGAAAAGTGTTTTAAACCTAAACCTGTGATGGAATTAAATGCAATTAAACATCCCTTGAGCTGCACCCAAGGCAGCTGAATCAAAATGAGTTAATATGGTGTCTTTGACGGCCTAGTGCAGTGCTTCTATCATAACTGTGCATTGAGTTCTGGTCCTTTGATCTCCTGTGAGCTTTAATGTGCAATCATTGGTGCTGGTGAGCTTTCAATGCTTCCTCAACTGCTTCTTGACTTCCAAGGCTTTCTTTTAATGTTCTATTCACCTCAAGCCCTGAGAAGATCTTCTCTGATACCTTTCGTCGCAACACTGATACTCTTTGACGTGGATTTTGGCTTCGCATTTGCTCTAATACTCGTTAATGCCTCAACCGGGTCTCTCTCTGTCTTCTGCTACGATCCAAACTACAAAATTGGGCCTTTTCGATGCAAAATTGGCTGAGGAATCGAAAGATTCCCTAAAGATCCTCCAATATGGCCTATTTCCCATAGTGATGCATGATTAGCGCTAGGTGCTAATCGCGCATCGAAAATTGCCTCAGAAGCTGAATCCGGGCCTCCTAAGATGCTTTTTCACGCTTGCGCTCCTTTCTTTGGCGGGTGACGTCAGCATGACATCAGCAGCAACTCCTGGTACGGTGGATGATGTTAGCAGGTGATGTGGAAAGATGACATGGCAGGGTGTTGGATGGTGTGGTGCCTTATGTATTTCTGCGATGCGATAGTAATAGCTAAAATGCTGCGAATTTGCAATGAATTTGTAGTGAAGCGAGTTTTCAATGATAAATCGTATTTTAAACAAATACGTGAATAAATAGAGGCATGTGACAAGGAAGTGTTTACGAAGCGATATTCTCTCTTGATGTAGTGGTAATGTCGCATCGGAGAAAAGGAAGCGGCATGCATTTCGGGCGCATGACCCTTGTGATCGCCGATTGACGACTAGCGATATTGCATCGGCTAATGGGGGAGGGGCATATATATGTGGCATATGGTATTTGCGATACGCCGATTGCGAAATTTCATCGATGGGACGCCCTTCGGGAAGAAACAACAGCAAGCCATAATACCCTTGCGACCTCCGATTGCGATAATCGCATCGGAGGGGGTTCACCGGGATCAGAAGAATGTTAAGGCAATCGGCAAGGGTTGTTTGTGATTGGAGGAGGGGAATATATGGTTTCGAGGATTATTTGCGGCCTTAGAAGGGGTCCGATAACCTTAAGAGAGAGAACTACATGCTTTGGAAGGAGTCCACTATATTGGAATATGGTTTTGAAGGGGGAAGATGAGGGTTCTTGCTATGTTTCAGACAAACTTAGCAATTCCCAAGTGTACTTATGGTTATTTTTCAACCAAACGGAGGGGATAAATATATAAGGGAGTTATTAACATAGTTAAAAATAGGGGATGAGGAGATAGATAGGGAGCTATATAATAAGGTTAGCGGTTAATATGACCAATGATAAGAAAGCGCTAGGTATGTGAATCTTAGGCTTTTTAAAGGAAGCAATGATCCGTAAAGGAAGTATGAATATTGCTTGAGTAAAGCAGATCTTTACTAGGGTGAATTGTTATGAAAATGATGAAAAGGAGAGTTATCAAGCAGATCTTGACCTCTCTAGGGGGAGTTAGTAAAGGATTTAGGGGAGAGAAGAAGGGGAAGTTAGACATGCCTCGCTTGAAGTCCTTCAAATGGGAACTGCCTGCTGACTGTGATTTGTATGAGTGTAACACTTGAAAATGTGGAATTAATCACAAATCAACATTCTGCAACCTCAAAATTACCTACCCAGCCTACTTACCTAACATTTTTTCTTCTTTTTGGTTTGGGTGTACTTAGACTTGCAGACCCAGCTTTTCAACTTTTCTTTTTCTGTCCTCCTATCTACAGACTACCCTTATTTCTTCCAAGGGCCCAGATTAAACAGTTGGGCTCCTTTGCTTCTCTACCTGTCTAAGAATCTACCAAGATTAAACTGTTTGGACAGATATTCATTCTCTATATTCTAAAACAGGAAATTGAAACCTAGGGAGACCAAGATTAAGCTGTTTGGACCTCCCTTTAGCATGGAAAGTCTTCAAAAATGGAATAATTCTTCAAAATTGGAATGCAGAAGTTTATCTTTGATTAGCATTCTTTCATGGCCTCTTTCTTTGGTGTCTGTGAGCAAATATGGAGCATTGCATCATGCAAAGTATGACATATTTGGCCTGTAAAAATGTCAATCATGAAATATGAGTAACCTGCTGCAGCAGGAGGCTAACACTTTTCAATGAATTTCTAGCTAAGGAAGAGTTGAAAGTGCAATGCTTTGAAAATCAAATCTTTCTCTTAACATACAAATGAAAGGAAACCTTTTTGTCTTTTTCAAAGAACTTGAAAACAATACTACTAATCACGCTCACAGAAAATCCCTTTGCTTTTCAACAATCAACAACTACAAGAATAAACAATTCTTTTAAGAGAGCTTTTAAGATTTCTAGAAAAACTCTAAAAAACTATTGAAAACAAATTTTTCAACAAGCTTCTATAATTTCTATGAAAAAATCAAAACTATGATCTAATCTTGAGATCTAAATGAAAAATGGATTGAAAAGAACTTGAAATATTTTTGAGGATGCTCAACTTAGTCTTTCAGCTAACTAAGGATCAATTTTTTCAGCTCAACAAACTAATAAAAAACATCCAATTATGTTTTAATAAAAAATGAAATTCGAAACTTTTAATCAAGTTTAATCAAAGTTTTGCAAAAGAGACAAATGGGATATAGATCTCTTCACAGATAGATTTCATAAGCTAGTCAAACTCAACAAGAAGACTAGAGAGACCAGGGTGATCTAAGGCTCTAAGGCTTCAGATCTCTGAGCTAATACAAAGACCAAGCAAAAAATCAATCCACTAGGCAAAACTTCTTAGAAAATCACTTCAAACGAGAATGCAAATGAGAACTAACTCACAAGGAACTTTTGTCAGGACAAGTGCAGGGCTGGGCATATACTAACAGCTATGGACAAAAAATAAACCTAACTGGGTGGATGGATGGATCTTAGGTTTTTCAAACTTTTGATAGGGTCCTCATGCCCCCAGTAGAACCAGGTGCAGTGCCACTCTGTGTTACACTGTAACAGTGCAGACAGGTCCACAATGTAACTAACTCAGAAGTTGCGGTCCTCTTCCAAAATTTCAAAAAATAAAAATCCAACCAGGATCTAACAAATACCCAAACTCACACACATCAAGGAAAAATCATAAACCAAAACTCAAGTTTCTCAAGTCAAAGCAAAGACAAATCAAAAACCAAACCAAACCAGTCCCCAGTGGATTCGCCATTTTGTTGGCCGGATAAATCGTTCTTGTGGACAAGACCTATCTCCCTAGTATAGAATGATATCTAGCAACAAAGAGCATGAGCAAATCTACTTTTCTCTAAACATGTTTCAATTCATAAATGAACACTAAGAGGTGTAACAGACCCTACCTCGGTCCAACGCTTGTTTGTGGCAGTTTTATCCCAACAGCTTCAAGCAGTTTCTTTTTAATAACCTTCATACACAAACAAACACACATCAAAGCATACCTGCATAGATATTATAATAAAACATGTTCATTATGAAGATCAAGGAGCTCATAAAATAAACCATTAGAGACAATTCAATGAGAAAAACAAACTTGATTGTATTAACTTTATGAATAAAAGAACCTTACAACCTTTGCCTTGATGTTGCACAAGTTCTTTTCAGGGTCCAGCAGGAGTCTCCTCTACTTTGACAAGCCTCATTCACTTCCCAAATGACATGAAAGGTATGTAATCTCTCCTCTCACAAACTCAAAAAAGAAGTCTAATTTCCAGCAGCATTTACCCTCAAGAATATTCAGCTTTCAACCTCTCCTACAACCAGCCCAATGCATGAACTTCTAGCGCAAATGGAGGAAGTTGCAGGTCCACCATAGAAGGGATAAGTTCCTCCTTCAATGGGATAAGCACCTCATATCATGGATTTAGCTCCCTTAGTTATGGAATGGATGAACCAAGGTGGAGCCGACTTGCCAACGTAATATTCCTTCTAGAAGTGTCTAGAAGTGACCCAAGATGAGTTTTTAAGAATGAACTCACACCTTTCTAACTTTTACAGGGGTTCACACCCATTACTCAACAGACATAGTGGTCAGGTTCGCAGGAAACATGACCATTGGGTGCGGAACCGCAGGCAATGCTAGGAGAAAGTGCGAAACCAGGATTTGAGATATTTTTAATGTCTTTCTCCTATTTCCAAGGCTTGACATGAAGAGCTGAGGTTTAAGACTTGTAAAGGAGGTATGTATGAGTGTTGATGGACTCACACAAACTCTAGAAAGTCATGGTGACAATTTTGTGTGTAGCAGTTTCATTATTGAGATGGGAGCCAAAAGAACCTAACTTCATCTAATCCGTTCATTAAGAGATTGAAACTATAGATAGTCCCACACCCCCAAGAATACACCATTGGTTGGTTGAGGCATAGGCTATACATCCATATCAGGTAGTAATGATGCCTATCCTATGGCATAAATTCCTTCAAAGATGAGGCATTATGTGATGTTTCCCCACTCAAAGTTTGTGTTGTTATTTTAGGACAACCTTATATGTGGAAATGTCAAGATGTCTATGCATAATGTCCACATGGTGTCATTGTTACTCTAAGGGGTCAACTCTACAGCGTACTAAAGACACTACTGACTATCATAATTCCATTCATCTCAATACAATTATGCGAAAAAAGTAATCTCATAGAATAAAATGTTTGTCCTCTTCATGTTTTGATCAAGAGGTGAAAGGAATGTCACTACAACCACTACAACCTTAGCATAGGGGATCACCATAGAAACATACAAATATATTTTCACTTCACCTGTAGGAACATACAATGATATATTCACTTCACCTATGAGGGTTCCTCCACACTACTAAGTAAAACACTCAATTAGTATAATACCTAACACTATTTTCCTAATGGTGCAATATATAGATGCTCTCACTTGGATAATGGGTAAATAAAATTTTAGATTCATGAGCTCATCCAAAAGGCCCACATTTGACCAAGATCCTCACCTTGTGGGAGCCTAGTTATGTTGGTGTAGAAGAAGGATGGGACGTGGATATTTTGTATTGATTATAAATCCCTAAGAAAAATAAATGTAAATAATATATGCCCAATCCCTTGAATTAAAAATATTCGTGATCAACTTAAAGGTGCCAATCTTTTTGTAATAGTAATCTGAGGTCAAGCTACCACTAGGTGCCAATTGAGAAAACCAATGTATGGAAAAAGACCTTAAAATCTAAACAAGGCATTCAATAATTGCTTTATCATGCCCTTTGGATTAATGAATGATCTAGAAATGTTCATGAGGATGATGGATGATATCATGAAATCGTTCACAAACTCTCCTGTGGTTGTATATTTAGATGACATCCTCATCTTTAGTATAACCCAAGAAGCACATTTGTAGTATATTCAATTGGTCTTGAGCACCCTTTGATAACATAATTTGTATGCTAATATTGAGAAATGATAATTTGGCATGCAACAAATTTAGCATTTGGGATACATCATGAATGAAAATAGGGTTCATTTGAACCCAACCAAGATCCAGGTCATTTGGGATTGGTCAACCCCTACAAACCTAACATAGCTCCAAAAAAACTTTGGTATTGCTAACTTCTAATGAAGGTTTGTATTGTGGTTCTCTCATATTACTCATCCCTTAATTCAAGTGACCAAGGGTGGAGCTAAAGAAAGTTTTTCCTTGTTTGAATCATAATAGAAAGCAGTCATGGATTTGAAATTGTTAGGTCCCTATACTACTAGTGTAACCCCTTATTGTTATTAGTGCAACCCCCTTAGTGTATTATTGTGCCCATATGGTATTGTATTATTGTGTCCATATAGTGCCCATGTTATTATTATTATGCCCCATAGAAGCCCACTATTGTTATTGTTGTGCCCCTACAATATTATTGTTATGTAGGCTCTGATTGTATTGGGACCCCTTCGACTCCTATATACAGAAAGGAGGTATTGTCATTTGTGTCATCCAAGAATTATTCATTTGTGTATTTTAAAGGAGGTTCCCCCCTAGAAGACGCTGATTTTGAAGTCATTGATCTATTTTTTCTATCTTTTTATGAGTTGGTTTCATAAAATTTGGTATCAGAGCTTTGGATTCTAGGTTTTCGCTGCTCCAAACAGGCCATCGTGGAATTTTCGCTATAATGTTTTCTCTACAAAGTCTCAAAGGCTAAAAAAAAAACCCATTTGAGTTGAAATTGTTCGAAACCTCGGGTCTGAATTTCAGATCTTCTCTTGCTATATTTCAAATATATGATCTGAGCAAGTTAGGGTTTTTGCAAGTTCCAAAATTCCATCCCAAACAAGTCATTGTGGAATTTTATCTATACTTGTTTTTCTACGAAGGTTCGGAATATCAATGTAAAATCCATTTGATCCAAAATATTGATGACACTTGGGCCTAAATTTCAAATCTTGTTTCACTATATTGTTGGAGATATGGTCCAAACCATTTAGGATTTTTGCAAGCTCCCAAATTACATCCCAAATAAGTACTTGGGAAAATTGTCATAACTTTCTCTCTAAGCGTCAGATTGAACTTTTGTAAGGAATTATAGAAAGAGGACAGATTGTATTGTTCTGTGTATCATTTGCAGGTCCGAAGGTACAAACAATGACACGTGGAACTTTGTACAAGTTCGCTCTACTGAAAATGTATATAATCAGGTCATCTTGGGATATTGGGCATAACTCTTTCTTCGAAAATCCAATTTCGATCAAACTAGTAGAATTTGAAAGAGGACATAGAGGGCTACTGTAGGTTGTAATTTCAAACCTTGGAGATCCGAAATTTCAGAGATATAATAGATTTAGAAGATACAATAAAGAAAAAGAATGACTCGAATCAAGAAAATAGAAACACCTAGTAAGAAAAATTGGAGGGATGATTTAAAGAATGTGATCGAATATATGATCAATAAGATAAATGGCATAGAAGAAAAATTGAATGAAACATGGAATATTTGAAGAAATACATGGAAAGTTTGAAGGAAGGTGGGACAAAGTCACTACAATAAAGGCTTCCTAATGCCGAAAAGGTAGGAGAGGAAACTCATCGTGAGAACAAAAGAAATGTCAATCATGGTTTCATAGACCATAGTGTTGGATTGAAGATCCACCATATTCCAAATATAGATATGAGAAAATTTGATGGAAAGGATCCAGTAACTTGGATACTACATATGGAGCAATATTTTGATCTGCATGATGTGCAACTACAACAAAAAGTATGTATTGCATCTTTATATTTAGAACCGAATCAGTTTGTATGGTATAGAGGGATTTTTTCTTGTAAACAACTTGTCACTTGGTCAATTTTCATGGAGGAAATGATAGCACATTATGAAGATACAAAAAGCAACACCTTCTTTAGCCAACTGATAAATCTCAAACAAAAGGGTTCAATGGAAGAGCGCATTGAGGACTTCCAAAAATTGAATATAAGGGTAAATGATATTCCATAGAATCATAGGATTGAAGTCTTCATAGGGACTTTAAATGATAACATCCATCATGAGGTTCGACTTTGGGAACCTGATTCATTGGAGAAGGCATACACGTTGGCAAGAAAACTTGAAAGCAAAATTATGGCAAAAAGGAACCCTACCACTCATAATTATAAATATGGAAGTGTTGTTTCTCCTAGCCTTTCACCACCTACAAGGTTGACACCACAACAATTGGAAGAAAAAAGAGCAAAAGGTCTTTGTTACAATTGCGATAGAAAATACACTAAAGGTCATAAGTGTGCTGGGAAGAAATTAATTTACATAGATGGGGAAGAGGAGCAAGAAAAGAAACAAGAAATGTAAAAAGAAGAGGATATACAATAGGAAACAATCCCAAAGAAATAAGAAATGAATATGACCATATCTTGTAATGCATTGACAAGAATTGCCACTCCTTAAACTCTCAAGATAGAAGGGCATATCAAGAAAAAAAAGGTAATAGATTTGATTGATTCGGGTAGTACCCATAATTTTATTCATTGTAAGATATCCAAGGAATTGAATTTCTTCCTATATCTGGCACCAAAGTGTCAAGTAATGGTTGCAAATGGAGGAACCATAAATTTCTTTGGAAAGTGCCATAATATCAAGCTATCCATGGGAGAATAGGTCTTCAATAGTCCAATGCTTTCCATTCCAATGGGTGGTGCATATGTTGTACTTGATATTTTCTTGAAATTTTTTTGGGAAGGAAAGGAAGTTGAATTAAGGAGTATCAAAGGGAAACCACGAAACATAATCAGCTCTAAGAGCGTAACAAATATTCTAAATAAAGAACAACGGGGCGTAATTGTACAATTATGTTCTCTAGAGGTTCCCACATCGAAATCATCTAATTCTCCAGATCTCCAAAACGTTTTGGACAATTGTTCCAAGGTATTTGAGACTCCCAAATGCCTCCCACCTATTCATGAGCATTATCATGCTATTCATTTGATTCCAGGAAGTGTTCCCCAAACATTATGATCAAGGGTTCATGTCCCAAGTGTCGAAAAATGCTCAAAAATGAAAATGCTCAGAATTGGCTTGAACCTAAACAACCGGATAGATCTCGTCCTCTCAATTCCGATGCCACAAATGGTTCGAAAAATGGTCGTCGTATGTGAAAGTTATGGAAAAAACAAAATCGCCCAATGATCCTTAACTTTTGAATTTTCAAAAAAAAATTAAAAAAAGAATATTCCACGAAATATTTCGTTGGAATATTCCATGGGATGGGCCAATCAGAGGCTGCCATGTGGCAAGCCCGAATGCCACAACATGGCCCCAAGCTGACATAGGCAAGTATCGGCGCGTTAGTTTAAAATTTGTTTGGGGGTTTGGTGATTCGAACCCCTAGCCTCCATTATACAAAGACCAAGCTTTACCATTAGACCATGGCCACAAACTTGTCAAAAGGGCAGAGAAAAACCTTTAAATATTTTAAATTATGCACGGTAGGAATATTTGGGGGGCCAGCCCCTAAGGGTCAGCCTCTCCCTTACCATATGACCACGCCCCGTGAACCAGGGGCCAGCACATAACCGGGCACGAAATCCGATGAACCCATCCACGTGGTCACATGCAGAAGTTAAGGTAAGTTTAACTGTAGTCTAGTTGGCGGAATTTTTGGTGGAGCGCCAAATTTAGCGGTCCCGCCATAATTTGCGGAGCTCCTCTAAAGTTAGCTGGAGTCCTTTTAGGGGAAACTGGCAGTTTTCATTAAATGGCCATAACTTTGGCTAGGAAAGGCAGTTTTGGACAATTTGTTTTTTTTTATTTTGGGTATTTTGGACGTTCTGAAGCCATTGGCACAGGTATTTTCAGCCATCAGAGGTCATTTTCATAGGTGTTGGAGCCGTGGAAGTTCTAGGAGCCACCAAGGCCCAGTATTGTGAGAACTGTTTTAGGTTGCAGGTATCCATTGAAGGTGAACCAGCAGTCAATCCTGAAGGATTCATGTGTTCTAAATCCGAATTTACAGTCTATTTCACCTGTAGAGACTTTTATTCAGCTGTAATTTCATTTTGAGAATTTAATCAAAATGAGGGCTGACCCATTTGGGAGCCTTGGACCCAACAGACGTAGCCCAGGAGGGGTGAACTGCTTCATCAACTTCTTTTGCATCTGTGGTTGATTTATTTTGC